>JAQFVV010000167.1:1167517-1240017 GCA_028023455.1 Epiperipatus broadwayi
GCTAAGTACATGTGTTTTCCCATGAGCGCCACTAGATTGTTTTCAATCTAGATAAGTATCTATTTATAGTGTACTTGAGTTCAAACTCATTCAGTACATACTTATTACACATGACTTGGATGACTATTGAACAAAATGACATTCTTACATTTTATCTATATTGATAAAATTACAAGATCCCAATATTACCAAAGTTTATACTATAGATCAAAGATTCTTATAGACATTGCTAGCTCATTAGCGTATATTGATGAACAGACATGTATAATCCTATTAATGGATTCCAAACAAGCATGTGAAGACCATTATTGATATTGATGGCCATTTAACTAGATTATTTATCACTATTATTATCATTATTATGATATTATTGTCATCATCATCATTATTACCTTTATTGTGATAAATAATCTAGTTAAATGGCCATCAATATCAATAATGGTCTTCACATGCTTGTTTGGAAGCCATTAATAGGATTATACATGTCTGTTCATCAATATACGCTAATGAGCTAGCAATGTCTATAAGAATCTTTGATCTATAGTATAAACTTTGGTAATATTGGGATCTTGTAATTTTATCAATATAGATAAAATGTAAGAATGTCATTTTGTTCAATAGTCATCCAAGTCATGTGTAATAAGTATGTACTGAATGAGTTTGAACTCAAGTACACTATAAATAGATACTTATCTAGATTGAAAACAATCTAGTGGCGCTCATGGGAAAACACATGTACTTAGCTAAACTGAATAAAGAGTGATACCATCCCTTTCCAACTTCATAATATTAGTTTTATAAAATATATTTTTTTATAAGTTGTCATGAATAGCACCACTGTGTGCATATGACCATGAATGGTCTTATATATTTGGAAAGAAGGATAGGAAGGATTCTTTATTAGAAGAACCTAGTATTGGAGATAAGCATAAGGCACTCCAGAAATCTCACAGTGGGTACTTTTATTCAGTTGCTATGTTTAATATTATTTTTATTAGATGACAATGTCCAGTATGTTTTATTGTTCAAATGACTGCCCCAATATATAAATAAAATACCAAGAATCTTTAATGCTGATATTTTCTTTGTCTATGCTATGATGAATTGAAATAGCTACAAATTATAATTACAAATACATATCTTTTATATTAATTTAATAATTACAAATACATATTTATATTAATTGATAATAAATATTGTTACAAATGGCAATTGATTTATTTAAATTGTTACAATATATATATATATATATATATATATATATATATATATATATATATATATATATATATATATATATATATATGTGTGTGTGTTCAGTGTTGATATAAAAAAATAAAGTTTTTGAAAAGAAAAAGGAGAAGGATTTTTAGTTTGTTGATATTACTGTATTGTTGTATGACTAGATGTAATGCATCTCATTTATTGTTTAGATTATTTATTTAAAGTTATACATGTTCAAGCAGTAATTATTTTCATTATGTATTTATTATTTAAAGACTTATTACAAAATTTAAAAAATAAGAATTAATTTCTTTGTTTTGATATATAAAAATTAATTTGTTAATAAATAGTTCACAATAAATAATTAAAATGAGTTATTCTTACATCTCAGTCTATAGCTTTTTAGGTCAAACTTCTTAATATATAAAGAAAACTAATTTGAAAGTGACTGCCACTTTCTTATTAATATATTGTTGCATGACTAGAAAGAGTGTCTCAGTTACTCTATTAGCATATCTGTATATATATATGTGTATGTATATTTATTTTGCACAATCTCTATTTCAAAAGAGTTCATTATAGGATTTTGTAATAGTAAACAATATTAAAATGTTTAGTTTTTATCTATGAGTCAAATAACTTTTAGCATGCAAGTCATATAGCAAATTTTTGACATTTATTTGAAAAAAGTAAAAATGCATTTTATGTAAGAGCCAATATAAATATTAAAATGTTTAACTCAATCTATTTGCAATTTATTTATTACATAGTACTGCATTTTTTTTTTTAAAAAATATTCAAAATAATTGGTATTGTTTCTAATTATCTTAAAAGCAGAACAAGTGGTGAATGCATTTTGCTTCAGCATTTCAATTTTTTTTTAAGTGATTAAATTCTGAATAATTTTAGGATAAAAATTTATAAATAATTTATTGGAATTAGAGTGTTTTAAGCAATTAATAATACTTATTATTTTTAATAATATGCCAACGCTTTTCTTTCACTATTTTAATATTATAATAATATTGTATTTAGATTTCAGTCCATAAATAAAATAAAATAATGAAATCTTTTAGCATGTTAAGGTGATATATACACATATATGGGTTTTAAGTTCATTTGAATCTTTTGCTCATGAAATACTTTATTTTAATATATATATATTGACATATGCTATCTACTTCAAAGGCAACAATCAGAAAATCAAAACTAACATGTATATTTTTTAGAAATTTTAAAAAAAGAGAAAATTGTATTTAAAAATTTTATATTTTTTTTTATTTTTTTATTTTTTATTTTAAGAGTACATGCCATAACACCCATTCTCGATTGTAGATGGAAATTGTAGAAACATTTTAATTTAAAAAAAGTTTTGATGGAGATAAGTTTTTGTTTTCTTTTGTTTGTTTTAATTTATTTTAAAAAGCAGAAACTCATTTTCTAATTTATTAAAATAGGATAAATAATAAAAAAAGCCTTGTTTAAAAACTTTTTAATTAACATCTAATGAAAGATAAGAGACCAATCTTGGTTAAAACATTTAAGATCTGGCAGGAGATAACCATTGCATATAAAAGTTTCATGTTTTGATTGCCTATTATTATGACTTTTATATGCTCTAATGGTGGACTGCTGATGTGATACATTTTTATATTTTCTAATTGTGTAGTGAAGTTAGCTAAGGCAAAATTTACTTTTACTGTGAACTGTGAAGTCCAGACTGCTCAGAGAAGATTGAGTTGCTGTTTTCTAATTGCTGATTACTAACTGCTAAAAAACTGTGATTAATACTTTGTATTGTTACTATCCAGACATAATGCAAAAACTACCCACCTGGAAGAATATTAAAAGTATGTCATGCTAAAAAACTTCCAAGATTGTCCCTGGAGCTCCACAATTGTGACATCATGAACATGACATAAAAGCCTAGTCCAGAACAGATCCTAAAGATTGCCTTCATAATTCCAACCAGGTAAATGGAAATCAAAAACCTTTATAATAAATTCTAGATAGACCTAACTGTGTGCTCACCGTTGGAATCAATTGGATGGTAAAACTGAACATTTGAAGATAACTGAGCATTTTTTATTTTAACCAGGGTAAAATCTCTAAATTTTATGAACCTATGATAGACA
This sequence comes from Epiperipatus broadwayi, assembly GCA_028023455.1. NCBI lineage: Eukaryota > Metazoa > Onychophora > Udeonychophora > Euonychophora > Peripatidae > Epiperipatus > Epiperipatus broadwayi. The sequence goes on from JAQFVV010000167.1 coordinate 1,170,877, forward strand.
TATTCATAATAAGTTTGATATTATTAATATTTCTGTGTTGGTTGTATTTGTGTAAAACTTATAAATTGTAGGTAATTAAATTAATATTTTCTTTTGTCAGTTTGTCAGAGATTGTATTGTAAGTTTACATTTTATTCCCAGTTTATTTCTTTATTATTATTATAAACTGATGTTAAAACCTTTGAGAAATAAAAGTAGTTTTTTTAACTCACCAGTTCCTTATTTTTCATTGTAATGAATCTGTGTTTGCATTTCGTGCAGACTGTAAATCTTTTGGCTAAAGTTTTATCAGTTATATAGTTCTGTTTTTCAAATGGCAGAGATTTTAATTTTTCTTCTATTTAAGATTATGTAAAATCATAATCTTTTCTTTTGGCTTGTAGGGAGTTAACCTTAAGAAGCATATTTGTAATGAACTTCTTATGAGTGTTTGCAGGCATATGACATTCCTATTATGACCTGATGTTTTATCAGGTTTTAGGGAAAGATCTCTCTGTATTGTTTGTTGACTCCCATACAAGATCTTTTTTTAAAATCTTTAAATAAAGTGAAGTAGAATTTGTTTAGATAAATCACTGGCAGGAAGAAATTATAAATCCCTTTAATACTTAGATGAGAAAACAAAAGTATTTGCTGAAATATTTGATATACCAACACTTGCACTCTCTGACAAAGAATGTTGAAGAATTTAGGTCTGGCTTTTATATTTTGTTTGACCAACATTGTTTTTTTGAACTTAATAAAACTTTAAAAATTATTTATAATTATTTTTGGCAGAGGTTTGTTTTTGTGTCCTGTCCCTCAACTGTCTAAACAATGTTAAAGTTCTCTTTCTCCCCCTGGGTCTAGCTGGAAACATTGATATTCATCATCGTTAACTTTTTGATCAGTGTAAATCCAATTTTCTACGTCGATAATGGCCTAGTAGGCCCTTGGTGTTCAAAAGAATTGGAGTGTTCGATACAATATATATATATACACACAAATAAATTAAGTGCGTAAATTAAATCTAGAGAATCAAATCTACTTAGGTTAAATACTATGCCAAGTAATTAATCATTAAAACCTCAAAAAATTATCTAATCTTTATACTGATATATAAACGAAATCAGATAAATATATTGTCATCAACATAAATAAGAATTTATTAAATAATCTTAGAGATAATAAGAAAAATCCATCCCAAACATTTATATATGTAAAATTATTTAAATTATAAATTTTTCTCATTTAAATCTGTCACTATGACTACATAAACATTTTGTGTCTATTTTTTTATTCCAAAACACTTGTTAATTAAAGAATCGTTTGAATCAAAAAACAAATATATGAATGATTTAATGTTCACGCCCCCTTGCATTTATAATACAACAACATAGACACAACAGAACTCCAAATAGAAACAACAAGATAGTCAGAACAACATTGTAAACCTATTATGTTTGGTATGATATTAATGTACACAGTAGAAATAGTAAAATATTATTGAAACTAAAAACATATACTATGATAAATAGATTTTTTTGGAGTGGGAATATAAATCAACTATTTTGTTAGAATACTTAACATTAGATGTTATTTAATATATATCATATTTAGATATGTAGACAATATTTCTTCACATCTTAGTTTACTTTGAGAATATTTTTTATACAACTGGCTTATTAAGTAAATGAAATACTCTCACTGCCAAAGCATAAAACAATTTTTTATAGAGGAAAAACCGAACCATCATCTCTCTTTGTTTTATTTTCCTTTGCTTGAAATACTTTCGTCAAAAAACATGAATTTAAATCAATCATAGTATTTATTTTAAAACTATTTTTAATGGCTTTATTAATATTTAATAAGTGTGAGGCCTTTCTCAATCTAAATACTGTCAATACCGATTCAAACAATGAAATATGTAATATAAATCAATTATGAGAAATAATCTTGAAGTTTTACATATTATTAAAACTCTAGATGTATCTTACATTACATATCTCAATTTTTGTTTCAGTATTAATAATATTTAAAATGAAAGAAGTTTCATACATGTTAATTATTAATGTAATATAATTTTAAATGGCTTTAAAATTAATAGTATGGTTGATTTATATTTACGCTTTTTGGCCGTAGTATTTCAGACAAATCTCTATATAAAAAAATAATTTAAAGAGAGAAGACGATAAGATCTTTTCTCTATAGAAAAAAATGATTGTTTTATGCTTTAGCTTGAAAGTATTCCATTTACTTAATAAATCTGTCATATGAGAAATAATCTTGAAGGGTTGCATATTTTTAAAATACTAGCTAGACATTTCTTATATATATATAAAATAAATAAAATGTCCGTTAATTAAAAGCAAAATTGTAATTATAATTGAAATAATAAGTTTAACGGTTTAAACCGTTAAATTTATTATTTCAATTATATATATATAGTTTTATTAAAAAAATAATACCCAGGTTTTTACATATAAGTTTGTTTTAGCAGTAAAGTTAAGCATTTAGTTAATGATAAAAATGATTGTTTCAAAATTTAGGGTTATTCTAAAAATATACCTCTAAAAAAAATGCATAAAAAAACTAAAATTTTAATATATCTCTTTTTAAGTGTTCAAACATTACTTAGTCTTCTAAGCAACTAATCATATGAAAATTATGTTTCTTATAAATCATTGTACAAACTTTATTAATCCAGAAAAAAGAAAAAAAATGCATAATATTGTATAATAAAATCAATTGGCAAATCAAAGTTCAATAGGCAGATTCTGCCAAGTGTTCACTATTAAATAATAACAATATCATTTTTCAATTGTTATAATTTTTATTCTAATATTTTATTATATTGTTAATTGTAAATTATATAATTTTAAATCTTCTCATTCAATAATTTAATTTATAAACCAATTAAGCGTATGTCACGCTTGAATGTGAAGCTATAATAATATACAGGAATTAATATACGCTAAGCGCTTTCGAGGTCCTTTACCTCATATTCATAGTGATGCTGTGAGCTGCGAAATGTAAAAAATGGAGCGGGAGAAGTGGTATGCAAAGCATATGCAAATGGGCTAAATAGTCCAGCATTTAGAGATGTCGAAGCAGGTGTCACGTCTATTGATAGAGTTGTTATTGCTATTGATGTAATACGCTTCTCTGATCTTCCACTTAATGTCGTTTTTCTCGATACAGACTATTTTAGGGTGGGAAGGTTCAAATAAATGTCCAGTCTTCTTGGAATGTTCCAAAAATGTTGATGAGTTATCGTTGTTTTTCATAGCTCTATTGTATGTGTATCTGTGTTGTGCTGTCGTTTACAGCATAACTTGCCCACAACCCGGTTGCCGCGCCATTTATTTTGGAGAAACCAAGGCAGGCACAATCACCCGGACAGCACAACACAGATACACATACAATAGAGCTATGAAAAACAACGATAACTCATCAACATTTTTGGAACATTCCAAGAAGACTGGACATTTATTTGAACCTTCCCACCCTAAGATAGTCTGTATCGAGAAAAACGACATTAAGCGGAAGATCAGAGAAGCGTACTACATCAATAGCAATAACAACTCTATCAATAGACGTGACACCTGCTTCGACATCTCTAAACGCTGGACTATTTAGCCCATTTGCATATGCTTTGCATACCACTTCTCCTGCTCCATTTTTTACATTTCGCAGCTCACAGCATCGCTATGAATATGAGGTAAAGGACCTCGAAAGCGCTTAGCGTATATTAATTCCTGTATATTATTATAACTTCACATTTAAGCGTGACATATGCTTAATTGGTTTATAAATTATATTGTTAATTATATACTATTAGTAACATCAGTTCTGAAGAAAAAATTACAAAACTTATATTTAATACAGTTTAAAATATTTTTTATTTGATTCTATTGGACTTTTTCCTATATTTATTATTTCCTCTTAATCCTATATATATATATTCAAATTTTTATATTTTATCAGTACATCTGCTACCTTAGCCAATATATATATATAACAACACGTGAAAATTTTTACAAACGTATTCCAATAATAATTGAACTGTCCTCTAGCTGCAAAGTTTGATAGCATTTTACAATAAGAAAATGACCACCTCTTACTGTCTTTTAGATCTTTTTATGCACAAACATCCAGAACTATTATCAGCCAGAGTTCCAATTTAAATCAGTCTTTGTATCTTTTAATGTAAATTGATCTTTAATCAATATATATATATATATATATATATATATATATATATATATATTGTGCCATTACAATTTAGTCACTAGCTAAATTTATAGTAATGTGCATGTAGAAAAGGTAAACCAAAAATCATCATCACATTTTTATATAATCATAAAAGAAGCTGTAGGGCATCCAAGTTCAAACCCTACCAGATCAAAATCTTAAACGCTTTAGATAGAAAGAGAGTGGGTCAACAATTATATGCTTTAGTTGTTTGTGTGTTAATAAATCTCAAAAAGAGCAGCACACACATTTAATATTTAAATTTTCTGTTAAAAAGCAAAGTTATAATGCATACATATAGGCAATGTATGTGTAAACTATTTAATTGTTTTATATTTCAAATATTTAACATTTTAACTTTCTTTAAAACTAACTTATGCTTGATCAATTTTAATGTCTTATTCTATGCTTCTATTTTGCTTTTCTATAATTGTAATTGGGATTTAAAAGTTACAGATTTAATTTTAAATAATAGGGTTATAATTACTAAGCTAGCAAGTATATTATTTAATGTTAGTTTATGAATGATTTGAAAGAATGAAGGATGTGTGTACATTACATACAGAAATTTACATTTACTAAATATTGAAAGAAAAGGAAGGATTAAATCTGTCAAATTATTTTTTTTTGTACAATTTTATGTTAAAAGAGGAAATTGTTTAATCAGATATCAATCTTTGTAGCAATTTTGTTTTTTTTTAAATAATTGTTTGTCACTTTGGGAGCTTATAATGGGTGAGAGCTCTAATTTTGAAATTGTCTTATCTCAAGATCTAAAGAAGGAAGCTCAAAGATTTGAAATGTTATCTGGATGTTAAAAAAAAAAGAGAAAAAGGAAATAAGGATTAAGTCTATTTTTTTTTTTAAACAAAAGTGTCTGGAAAAAGGATTAAACTTTTCAGTTGAAAAATAATTTAGTTGAAAATAAATTAGAGATCTAATTAAAACAAATTTGTCCAAAAATAGCAAGTGACGCTATCTCTGATTGGTTAAGTTAGCTAAAAATTAGATATAAAAAGTGTCTGGAATTATTATTTTATGGTGATTATGGTTCAGATTATTAGACTATTAAATTGAATGTTGAAAATATAAGAAATGGCTGGCTAGAAAAATTATATGTATGTCTCATCTTTTGCTGACCATCTGGAGGAAGCTGCACATCATAGAGGAAAGAAAAGATGTTGTGTCTAAAATAATATTCTACACCTTTCAACTGACCAGAGAAATAAGATGTTTTTAATAGAAGGAAGAAAGCATTCACCTGCATTCGATAGAAGATGAATTAATCTACTGATAAATATTAATCATCAAGTCCAATTAATTGTTCCAACAACTGATTTTAAACTCAAGAAAATTTATAAATGTGAAAACAACCGCTGTATTTCATCCACTAAGAATCATGCTTGACAGGAAGAGAAGAAAAATTAATATAATGATTTCCAAATTATCCACTAAAGCAAATAACCTCAATAGAGTCATCATCATCAAGTAGTTATACACCTCAAGAAAGAGATTGTTCCCACATAAAACGGAAATGGTAGCTGCAGAAATATAGACATTATACAAGACAAGTTTGAACCCTTGGAAATTCGCCACAAACAAAAGATCGGTAATATGACTTTTTATATCTATTTTCTTTATGATATCAGTCTTAAGAAACATTTTAGCAATAAAGTGGTATATTTTATTTAAAGAACTTTTAAAGACTATTCAGATCGATTAAAAACAAGAATGTCTTACTAATAATAACTTTGAGCTTCATAAATGATCTTGAATGTATGAAAATTATTTGTTTATTAATTTTACAGTTATGAAAAATATTAATGTGTAAAACAATTTTTTTTTATGGTATTATGATTTTAGTTTTAACTAATATATTATTATTTTGGTTTTAAATAATATTTTGTTATCATGGGATAAAACACGCACATACATAATGATATTTTATATGTGTATAATTGCGAGTGAATGTGGAGTAACAAGTAGTGTTAGAATATTAGATTAGTTTGTTTCAAGTTAAGTATAGCATTTCAGAGGTAGAAGAGAGGGGGGAGAAAATAATTTAAAACTTGTTTCTAAAACTTGCTCTTTCAATTCTACTAACATTTTTTTTTTTACATTCTATTTACATGTTAGATTTTTAAAGTATGTGTGCTAATGAGCAGATAATATTTTTTTTTTCTTGAAATACTTTTCTCATGGAGTGAAAATCATGGTCAATGTGACGTCCAACTTAATACAAAATACATTTGAAGGGAAAGGGGGAAGAACTTGGAAATTAATCTGAGGATTGTTATATAATCAATTATTATCATTATTATTATTCATGTCAATTTTCATATTTATCTAGAAATTTTTATATATATGTTAGAAATGCAGTAATAAATATTAGTTTGTTTTATTAAATGAGGCGTATATATTTCATTAAGTGTAGTCTTTGTTAAGTGTGATTATTCATCATCATCAATGGTTGAATATTAGTTATTTAAGATATAAGTAAATATGCTAAAATTAAGCAATAATTATGAATTTCTTTATAAAATTTAGTTTTATGTTTAGGCTTAGTCCGAGAGCTGTAGTTGAAACCCTTGTCATTATTGTTATTATTATCATCATCATCATCATCATCAACATTTTAATTAATGAGCTGTTTAACTGTTTAAAGGCCATAAATAAATATTGATTTTATAATATTTAGTGACCTCTTAGGATTATTATCACCACATCCCGTCATCTATTTCATGCAAGGATGAGTGAATTGCCATCCTAAATTAGTTATATATAATCTGAGCTAGTAAACTTATAAAAATATTGAAACACATTTGTTATGTTAAGATCTGAGAAATGATTTATGTCTAATATACTCCACTTTGGTTTATAGATGTTTTACTTTTACCTAAATATTAGTGCATATAGTGATATGGCTCAAAAAGCAAAATCTCCCATTTTATTAGAAATAAAGTACCAAGAAGGGATTCAAACCCGGTACATGTAAAAGGTTATCAGATATAACTGTGTCTAGATTCAGATAATCTAGTGGCGCCCTGCTAGACCATATTCACTTAGTATTTGTTTAAACATGCACTTAACATCAAACCAAGAAATGAAAGTGGATAAAACCTACTGTCTGTATACCTGAGTTATAATACTTGTTATTAATAATTTGCTTATAATTATTGATGTTTGTATATTGAAAAATATTATGATCATTCTATGGACTTCATTAATTATGTTACAATGGCGCCCAACGTGGGGCCTGATATTTTACCATATACCTGAAAAAGAGAGTCTATAGAATGATAGGAGATGTGTGGTTAAAAATAGAGAAATTTTTTAGTAAAATTTTTTTTTTTTCAGTAAAAATTTTTTTTTTGTCTTACAAAATTTTCTTGGCCAAACAGTCTTATTTTAGATGATGATGTTTAATATGATTTAATTTTTCATTGATGATGAAAAATGGGTACAGCCATAAAACAGCTTGTTTTTTTTATTTTTTTTAATCAATTTTGAAAATAGAGATGAATATCACAACTTAAGAAGACAAAGGTGAAATAAATAATAGAATTTTTTTTTGTGGAACATTAAAATGATTTATTGCCAGATAGGGTAGGCACACTAATAGTGATGAATTATGAAATAGTAGTCTCATGTGTGTTTGGGGAGTTCATTTTGTAAAAAGTCTATGATTTTAGAGGTTTGATTGGAGGGTTGATTGTTGGAGTTTGGTTGGTTAGATTGCAGTTTTGATGATGAGTGGAGAGTTTTGTCATTGCCTTGAGAATGCTGTGTATTTCGTGTAACTTATGAATGATCGAACCCATTCACTGCTCCAACCCAATTTATATGTTATCTTTATTTTATCATGAAGCAGTTAACAGCAGACCTGCCATGATATCAGCCTATAAGTCTCCAAGAGAGAGAGCATGGCATAGTTTTCCAATCCAGTTATATGTTATTCTTATGTTATCATGAAGCAGTTAACAGCAGTCCTGCCATGATACCAGCCTATAAGTCTCCAAGCGAGAGAGCAAGGTTTCGTTTTTGTAGTCTATAATAAGCCGGGCATTCCTTGGTACTTGCCACATAAGACTCCAAGAGAGAGAGAGCAAGGCATAGTTTATCTACTTTAGCCTATAAGACTTAAAATACATCTTTTATTGCAACATAGTTTGCTTCATTCAATCAAGGGTTGTAGTAGTTAATAGTGATTGAATTGGGATGATCTTCTGAGTGCTCATGATACATTGTGTGATTATAGTGCTGTGACTAAATTCTTTTATTTGTCTCAAGATTGTGAACTGCTAGTCATTCTGTGGACTGTCAATATCTGTCGGATTTCTGGGAGAATGGATGAATGCATAATTTGGGCTATTACAGAATACACATGCACTATATAGATTATTGTTGTGTAGTTCATTAAATAAGGATATTAAAATTTTTTTTGTTGTATTTGTAATGCATAATAAGGTGAAAATCAAATCAGTCAGTTGGTCAGAATAGGTGTCAGACAGGGAGATGTGTGGATTTTTGATGGTCAGGGAAGTACATATGGGATATATATATAGTTTTATAACATGAGTGAACTAAATTATAGTATAGAAGAGGTTATGGAAGAGGAAGGTGCCCCAATACCAGGAATCAGTGATTGTTTTCCTACTGAAGAAGAGGATGGGGAGGTTTTCTTAAAACAAACACAAGAAGAAAGAGAGGAAGTAGAGGAAGATGCCTTTAATGTTAGTAGCAATAATACGGCCTCAAGTGTGGAAGTAGATGAGGAGCCGGAAGTTGGCCAGATTCAGATAGAAAATAAAGAACTCTCAGACATGAAATTAATGATGAGGCAGTTACTTAAAAGTATAATAAGTTTAAGAGAAGATCTAAGAGAAGATAGGAAGCAGCTCATAGAAGATGTAAGAGAAGATAGGAAGCAGTTCATAGAAAGTTTAAGAGAAGATAGTAAGCAAGGGATGGTGAATTTGGAACAGAAGATGGAGAAAAATATAAAGTCTAAAAGAGGATACTAAGAGTTTAAAAGAAGATAATAAAAGTTTAAGAGAAGATAGTAAGCACGGTATAGAGAGTTTGAGAGAAGATCTCAAAGCAAAAATAGATAACTCTATTGAAAGCAACAACCAAATGATCATGGCCTGGGAAACAGAGATCGAAGAACCTCATATAGAGAAAACTACTGAAAGTATAATAGAAGATAGTCAGACCACTGATAATAGAGAAAATAATGTAAAGTTAGATACACTTATAGAGGATAAGTTCCAAGAAATGGAAAGGCCGATAGTAGCCATAAAACCTAATCTCCCAGTAAAGAAAGTACATGAAGAGATGGCCAGAGAGCCAATTGGGATAGATCATGAAGTGAAAAGAAGGAAAAGAGAGTTGGAGGAAAAACTTCAGGCATCCGATAAGATGATTGATTTAAGAGAGGCAATAAGGGAGGTGAAACCAGTTATTTTAGAAAGAGAGCAAAAGTTTCAACAGTCTGTAGTTCTCAATCTAGTAACTAACCAGCATGTGTGGTTTCAAAAATCTGTCTTCTTAAATAGATTGGAGATACCTTATATATGGTACAGAGAATCTATCTCTCTGAAAAATGTAAATGTCCAGTGTGTATCATACAGAGAATCAATCTCTCTGAAAAATTTAAATGTTCTGGAAAATTTAAGTGTGCCTTATATTTGGTACAAAGAGTCAACATTTTTAGAGAGTTTAAAAATAAATTATATATGGCACAGAGAATCAACCTCTCTGGAAGATGTAATGAATTATATCTGGTACAGAGAGTCAATCTCTCTGAAGAGTTTAAATGTCCATTATATATCATACAGAGAATCAATCTCTCTGAAAAATTTAAATGCTCTGGAAAATTTAAGCGTGCCTTATATTTGGTACAAAGAGTCAACCTTTCTAGAAAATGTAAAAATAAATTATACGTGGTACCAAGAGTCATTCTCTCTAGAAAACTTACAGATGAATGATATCTGGTATAGAAAGTCAATCTCTCTGGAAAACTTCAAAGTGCCTTATATATGGTACAGGGAGTCCATCTTTCTAGAAAGTTTAAAGATAAAGTATGTATGGTATAGAGAGTCAATCTCTCTGAAAAACTTCAAGGCATATTACATAAGGTACCAAGAGTCCATATTTCTAAATGGAGTTTGTAAGAGGAGGTTATATAAAATAAATCCTCCGGATATGTTTTATAAATATCCAGTCAAGATGAAAAATGGAAATATTAAAAATGGACTGGATGTACGTGTGCAATTTTATGCAGACCGCAATAGGATTTGAAAAGAAAAAAGTTTCTGCATTTGTATGAAGGACCATTCCAAATCACTAAAAAGATAGGAGAGAATGCCTTTATGCTTGCTACTCTTGATGAGAATAAGGGGACCTATAATGCTAGGAGTTTGATCCCTTATACTTCAGCAGAATAGCCTGGCAAAGATCTCCAAATAAATTACATTTAGTTTTCTAATGAAAAGTATGATATTTAGCAGTAGTTAGAAATTTTTTATTATTATTTTAATTATTAGTGTGTTTATTATTATTAGTGTATTTTATTAGTTAGGATTTTTTGGATATAGTTAAAACAAAGGTGCTGATGATTTTATCCGAAGGGGGAGAAAGTTGTGCCATTACAATTTAGTCACTAGCTAAATTTATAGTAATGTGCATGTAGAAAAGGTAAACCAAAGATCATCATCACATTTTTTTATATAATCATAAAAGAAGCTGTAGGGCATCCAAGTTCAAACCCTACCAGATCAAAATCTTAAACGCTTTAGATAGAAAGAGAGTGGGTCAACAATTATATGCTTTAGTTGTTTGTGTGTTAATAAATCTCAAAAAGAGCAGCACACACATTTAATATTTAAAAAGTTTATTATAAGATATATAAAATATCTATATATACAACAAAAAACATGAAAATAACAAATTTTCAATATAAAAGCTTTTTTCGATACATATAATTTGTATCCTTTTCAATACTATGGACATACAAGTAAACAATTAGAAATAAGAGCTAAAGAACATAACACTGCAATAAATAGGAGAGATGATAAATCTGCTTTGTTTATACATTATTTAGAATATGGTCATAAAATAGATTGTACTGAAAATATACTAGCATTAAATTACTTGAAAAATGTTAATAGGCGAAAAGTATATGAAACTAGTTATATTAAAAATAATAGTAATAATTGTATGAATATTTATAAGGGTTCAATTAATTTGACTAATAATTGGCTAAAATTAGATGATTGGATAGATAAATAAGAAGGATGTTAATATTTTAATGTTTTGTGTGTTTTTTGTGTGTTTTTGAGTATATATGAATATATTATAATTAATGAAGGAATATTTTATATATTTTTATATTTTTTATTTTTTATATTGTATTGTATGTATTCATGAAATAATTGATGATAATAATTGTTTTTTGTTGGTTGTATTATAAATAGATGTCGCTATATGTATGTTTTACAGTAATCGTGAGTAGACATATTGAAAAGGATACAAATTATATGTATCGAAAAAAGCTTTTATATTGAAAATTTGTTATTTTCATGTTTTTTGTTGTATATATAGATATTTTATATATCTTATAATAAACTTTTTATAATTTAAAATAACAACATAAAGAAGTATTTTTATATTCTTTTTATATGGATTTAATATTTAAATTTTCTGTTAAAAAGCAAAGTTATAATGCATACATATAGGCAATGTATGTGTAAACTATTTAATTGTTTTATATTTCAAATATTTAACATTTTAACTTTCTTTAAAACTAACTTATGCTTGATCAATTTTAATGTCTTATTCTATGCTTCTATTTTGCTTTTCTATAATTGTAATTGGGATTTAAAAGTTACAGATTTAATTTTAAATAATAGGGTTATAATTACTAAGCTAGCAATTATATTATTTAATGTTAGTTTATGAATGATTTGAAAGAATGAAGGATGTGTGTACATTACATACAGAAATTTACATTTACTAAATATTGAAAGAAAAGGAAGGATTAAATCTGTCAAATTTTTTTTTTGTACAATTTTATGTTAAAAGAGGAAATTGTTTAATCAGATATCGATCTTTGTAGCAATTTTGTTTTTTTTTAAATAATTGTTTGTCACTTTGGGAGCTTATAATGGGTGAGAGCTCTAATTTTGAAATTGTCTTAAGATCTAAAGAAGGAAGCTCAAAGATTTGAAATGTTATCTGGATGTTAAAAAAAAAAGAGAAAAAGGAAATAAGGATTAAGTCTATTTTTTTTTTAAACAAAAGTGTCTGGAAAAAGGATTAAACTTTTCAGTTGAAAAATAATTTAGTTGAAAATAAATTAGAGATCTAATTAAAACAAATTTGTCCAAAAATAGCAAGTGACGCTATCTCTGATTGGTTAAGTTAGCTAAAAATTGGATATAAAAAGTGTCTGGAATTATTATTTTAGGGTGATTATGGTTCAGATTATTAGACTATTAAATTGAATGTTGAAAATATAAGAAATGGCTGGCTAGAAAAATTATATGTATGTCTCATCTTTTGCTGACCATCTGGAGGAAGCTGCACATCATAGAGGAAAGAAAAGATGTTGTGTCTAAAATAATATTCTACACCTTTCAACTGACCAGAGAAATAAGATGTTTTTAATAGAAGGAAGAAAGCATTCACCTGCATTCGATAAAAGATGAATTAATCTACTGATAAATATTAATCATCAAGTCCAATTAATTGTTCCAGCAACTGATTTTAAACTCAAGAAAATTTATAAAAGTGAAAACAACCGCTGTATTTCATCCACTAAGAATCATGCTTGACAGGAAGAGAAGAAAAATTAATATAATGAATTCCAAATTATCCACTAAAGCAAATAACCTCAATAGAGTCATCATCATCAAGTAGTTATACACCTCAAGAAAGAGATTGTTTCCACGTAAAACGGAAATGGTAGCTGCAGAAATATAGACATTATACAAGACAAGTTTGAACCCTTGGAAATTCGCCACAAACAAAAGATCGGTAATATGACTTTTTATATCTATTTTCTTTATGATATCAGTCTTAAGAAACATTTTAGCAATAAAGTGGTATATTTTATTTAAAGAACTTTAAAAGACTATTCAGATCGATTAAAAACAAGAATGTCTTACTAATAATAACTTTGAGCTTCATAAATGATCTTGAATGTATGAAAATTATTTGTTTATTAATTTTACAGTTATGAAAAATATTAATGTGTAAAACAATTTTTTTTTATGGTATTATGATTTTAGTTTTAACTAATATATTATTATTTTGGTTTTAAATAATATTTTGTTATCATGGGATAAAACACGCACATACATAATGATATTTTATATGTGTATAATTGCGAGTGAATGTGGAGTAACAAGTAGTGTTAGAATATTAGATTAGTTTGTTTCAAGTTAAGTATAACATTTCAGAGGTAGAAGAGAGGGGGGAGAAAATAATTTAAAACTTGTTTCTAAAACTTGCTCTTTCAATTCTACTAACATTTTTTTTTTTTTACATTCTATTTACATGTTAGATTTATAAGGTATGTGTGCTAATGAGCAGATAATATTTTTTTTTCTTGAAATACTTTTCTCATGGAGTGAAAATCATGGTCAATGTGACGTCCAACTTAATACAAAATACATTTGAAGGGAAAGGGGGAAGAACTTGAAATTAATCTGAGGATTGTTATATAATCAATTATTATCATTATTATTATTCATGTCAATTTTCATATTTATCTAGAAATTTTTATGTATATGTTAGAAATGCAGTAATAAACATTAGTTTGTTTTATTAAATGAGCCGTATATATTTCATTAAGTGTAGTCTTTGTTAAGTGTGATGATTCATCATCATCAATGGTTGAATATTAGTTATTTAAGATATAAGTAAATATGCTAAAATTAAGCAATAATTATGAATTTCTTTATAAAATTTAGTTTTATGTTTAGGCTTAGTCCAAGAGCTGTAGTTGAAACCCTTGTCATTATTGTTATTATTATCATCATCATCATCGTCATCAACGTTTTAATTAATGAGCTGTTTAACTGTTTAAAGGCCATAAATAAATATTGATTTTATAATATTTAGTGACCTCTTAGGATTATTATCACCACATCCCGTCATCTATTTCATGCAAGGATGAGTGAATTGCCATCCTAAATTAGTTATATATAATCTGAGCTAGTAAACTTATAAAAATATTGAAACACATTTGTTATGTTAAGATCTGAGAAATGATTTATGTCTAATATACTCCACTTTGGTTTATAGATGTTTTACTTTTACCTAAATATTAGTGCATATAGTGATATGGCTCAAAAAGCAAAATCTCCCATTTTATTAGAAATAAAGTACCAAGAAGGGATTCAAACCCAGTACATGTGAAAGGTTATCAGATATAACCGTGTCTAGATTCAGATAATCTAGTGGCGCCCTGCTAGTCCATATTCACTTAGTATTTGTTTAAACATGCACTTAACATCAAACTAAGAAATGAAAGTGGATAAAACCTACTGTCTGTATACCTGAGTTATAATACTTGTTATTAATAATTTGCTTATAATTATTGATGTTTGTATATTGAAAAATATTATGATCATTCTATGGACTTCATTAATTATGTTACAATATATATATTAAATTAAATAGCACAAATAATATATTAATTAATTGGAAAGATAATTTACTAACTTTAAAATGCTATTCACATTAATACAATTCTCTCTGCACAAAAACTATCAATGTAATAAACAAAAATTAATCATTTTTATTTATTTATCAAGCTCTTATATAAATATTTAAATTATAATTTAAATTTAAATAAAAAAATGATGTTCATGTAAGATCATTCAAATTGATTTATAAACTAATTATAAAGACAGAATTAATTACTATTCATTTTAATAACATTAGTAAATAAGCAACAAATTATTAAATATATGTGTAATGTTAAATTAATCAACCCTAAATAATATAATATTAATCCGAAGGAAAAAAAAAAAAAAAATAATTAAAGATAAATGTTCTTAACTACATAAAGTACTATTGATCCACAAATACATTCTGCCTACATGATTCCTGAAATTTTGAAATAATTTTAATCTTGCTCATGAAAGTAATCAATATTATCCATCTTTCAAATTTCTGTGAGTAGTAATTAATTTATATAGCACACAGAAAGCTTATGCAAATAGACTGAACAGGCACTAACCTGTATTCAATGTGCTTTAAAATTCGCAATAATCAAGCATATTTTGCCGATAGAAGGATCTTCAAACCATAACACAAGATAGTGATTTTTATAAAAACAAGAATGGCCCATCTTTTCTTTAACCTAAATGTCCACTTATATAGGCGAATCTGAAGCATCTTGATTTGGAAATGTGAAATAGTTGTTTTCTCCACTGTTTAAACCCACTATTTTCTTTACAAATTAACTTACATGAAATCTTGTTATTTACAGCGTTAATATTATGATTTTACTGTTGGAAATTCTATAAACTATTGAGAAATAATAATTAATTTATACAGCACACAGAAAGCTTATGCAAATAGTCTGAACACGCACTAACCTGTATTCAATGAGCTTTAAAATTCGCAATAATCAAGCATATTTGGTTTCTACCTTTCTCATAAAAATTCTTCTCATACTTACCAGAAAATATTTTTTAGAACGTATGTTTTTGTATTAATTGGCTTCATATGCCATTCCAATGAAAATATGCTTTAACAATAATTGATTCAATGGCATCACATCCTATAATCCTGAGCTTAGAAGCATATTTTTAAAATTAAATTTTTAGTATCCTAAGAAGTATTTTTAGATGAAACTTTTACATAACCTTTATATTACTTAATAGATTTTTGAGAGAAATATTTTTAAATTGAACTAATTAAATGATAAAACAAGAACTTTTTTTACTTTCCTATTAGATTTAAAAAACAATGATGTACAAAATATTCTTAATGTTTGAGTGCAACCTATAAGAACATTAAAACTTAACAACGTATGACATATTAAATACATTTATTAGTTATTGATGCAGAAGAAATCTTTAAAGCCCTTTGCATTGAATGAGTGTTGACTTGAAAAAGTAAATCAGCTTAAATATCTTAATGTTTTTTAAAGAAGGAAAACAAATTTGGATACTGAAGCACAAACATAGATTATAACGATGTTGATGTTAATGTGTTAACAAATTAAAAAATTAAATGCTTTATTTTAGTGATACAATTGCATAACTAAGTAAATTTTATATAGAGATGTATATATATATTAATTCTAATATTTTCACGGATAAAAGATGTCATATTATTATTACTATTTGCGGGATATTCCATGTAGTGAAAAAGCTAAATGCTTACGTTTCAGTATAATATCAAGTACCTTCCTCAGAGCATCCTCTTTCTCAAATCATAAGAATGCATGTGAGCTTTAAAATCGTTTTTATCGTTTTCTTTCTCCTCATATTTAAATTCTATTGGTTGAGAAGTTTTAAAATTTATTTTCTCTTCCAATAGCTTCTTCCAAATGTTGTTAATCTTCTTTAATTCACACCTTTCATCAATTTTGAAAAAACAAATATTTTAGCAAAAATTGAACAATATGACCAGAGATTGCTAAGAGAAGCTATCGAGATTTTTAAAAGGCCTGAGAGCATAAATGAAAGGTGTGAATTAAAGAAGATTAACAACATTTGGAAGAAGCTATTGGAAGAGAAAATAAATTTTAAAACTTCCCAACCAATAGAATTTAAATATGAGGAGAAAGAAAACGATAAAAACGATTTTAAAGCTCACATGCATTCTTATGATTTGAGAAAGAGGATGCTCTGAGGAAGGTACTTGATATTGTACTGAAACGTCAGCATTTAGTTTTTTCACTACACGGAATATCCCGCAAATAGTAATAATAATATGACATATATATATATAATATTATAAATTAAAACATTTAAACCATAATAAATATAAAATAATATTTCACAAAAATGTAAGGATAATTAATAAATGCAATATTCCCGGTGATAAACTTTAAAAAATTGCTACATCAGTTTTTTTTTTTGATAAAGATATTAGAAATAAACAAATGACTTTCCTAAGATGCACTTCATGCTGATTTGCACTTTTCAGTTGGTCAAATTACAATCTTCTACAGTTGTCTTCACACACCCACACACGCGCGCACGTGCACACACACACACACACATATATATATAAAAGTTGTATTTTACTGTTTATTTAAAAATTATTTTGTGTAAATATTTTAACAAATATGTTTTCTTAATAAGTCTAAAAAAGCTACTTTTTAAAATAAATTTTATCACTATAATAAAAAAAAATCTACATGGAAAGCTCCAGGTAACAAAGAATGTTATCAAATTGATTATATATTGATTCAGAATAGATATAAGAATGCTGTTAAGGGTTCACATGCTTTGCCAGGTGCTGATATAGATTCGGATCATAATTTGGTGATGGCTAAATTAAAGTTAAGTTTAAAAAGAATTAAAAGAGGGAAAAGATACACAAGATGGGACTTGGATAAATTGAGACAAATGGAAAAAGGAAAATTTGGTTTAATATGTGAAAATGAATTTAAAAGAATTGTTCAGGATGGGAACTATATTAATAGCTCTGATGAGTGTTGGAATAGAATTAAAGAGGGATTCTTGAAAATAGCAAAAAATGAAATAGGTATTATTCATGCAAGAAAAGCTAAAAGATCTTGGATAACTGAAGGTATGTTGGAAAAGATGGAAGTGCGGAGATGGTGGAAGAATGTAAATACTGAGGAAGGGCAAAAGGAATATAGGAAATTTAATAATGAATTAAGAAGAGAAACAGATTTAGCAAAAGAAAAGTGGTTGGAGCAAGAATGTAAAGAGATAGAAAGGTTTCAACAGATGAAAAGATATGATCTAGCATTTGATAGAATACAAAGTATTTCTTGGGAGAAAAAGACATGGGTAGCAAGTGAGATTGCGGATAAGAATGGAAGAAGGTTAACCGATAGTAATGATATATTAAAAAGATGGGAAGAATATATTCGGTATCTGTTTAGTAGAGGAAATAATTTAATTAGTTATGAACTTGAAAATGAAGAAGATGTTGCAATGGATGATAGAGGTATGGACATACTGCCAGATGAAGTAAGAAAGGCAATCGCACAAATGAAGAATGGTAAGGCTATTGGATTTGATGCAGTACCTATAGAATTTTTGAGAGAAATGGGAGAATTTACTATGAAGGAAATAGTTGGACTTTGCAATTTGATATATAATAGTGGAGTTTGGCCTGAAGATTTTTAAGAACTATAGTGATTCCAATTGCTAAAAAGAAGAAAGCTGTTAAATGTGAAGAGTATAGGACAATAAGTGTATTGTCTCATGTTTCTAAGGTGTTATTGAGGATTTTAACTCAAAGGATTTATGGGAAGGTTGACTATTATATTGCTGAAGAACAGTTTGATTTTCGGAAAGGGAAAAGCACAAGAGATGCTATTGGTATTGTTAGGACAATTGCAGAAAGATATATTGAAAGAGATAAAGGAATTGGTATATGTTTTGTAGATTTAGAAAAGGCATTTGATAGAGTAAGCTGGAATAAACTGATGTCTATCTTAAGAGATAAAGGAGTATTCTGGAAAGAAAGACGATTGATATGGAATATGTATAATGGTCAAAGAATAAGAGTTAGATTTGGATGTAATGAGACTGATGAAGTGAATATAGAAAGTGGAGTTAGGCAAGGATGTAGTATGTCACCTGTTTTGTTTAATATTTATTTAGAAGATATGCTAAATAATTATTTGGACTGTGGAGGAACAAATGTTGGAGGAGAGTAATAAAGTGTATAAGATTTGCAGATGATATGGCTCTTATTGCTGAGGAAGAAAAGGATCTTCAGAATATGTTGAATAAATTGGAAGAAGGATGTATGGCATATGGAATGAAGATTAATATTGAAAAGACTAAGTGTTTATGGATAGGGAGAGATGCAAAAAGACTGCAAATTGGAATCCATGATGACATGGTGCAGCAGGTGAAGGGATTTAGATATTTGGGTTGTTGGTTGAGTGAGGATGGAAGAAGTGAAGATGAAGTTAAAAGAAGAATAGCATTGGCAAAGGTGACATTTGTAAAAAGAAAGAAGATATTTTGTGGACCTATGGAAAGAGAATTAAGGAAAAGATTAATTAAATGTTATGTGTGGAGTGTATTAATGTATGGTTGTGAGACATGGACATTGAGTAATAGAATTAAGAAATGACTGGAAGCTTTTGAGATGTGGACATGGAGAAAAATGGAAAAAATCAGTTGGGTGAATAAAATAACAAATGAAGAAGTTTTGAAAAGAGTTAATGAGAAAAGAAGATTGATTGAAAGTATCAAAGAGAGAAAGAGAAACTGGATTGGACATATACTAAGAAAAGATTATAGTTTAATGAAAGATGTTTTGGAAGGAATGGTGAGTGGAAATAAAAAGAAAGGACGGAAGAGATTGACATTATTGGATGATATACGAGATGGAAGGGGTTATGTGGAATTGAGGAAGTGGGCAAGGAAGAGAATGGAATGGAAGAATGGATGAACTGATGTAGTGACTACTCTCTGGACCTGTCTATTGGACAGACTACTATTGATTGATTGATTGATTGTATTATTTTATACAGTTCTGGAAATTATATAAATTATATATTACAAGCACATGAAAAATGGAAACGTTTCTCATCTGCTGCTAAAAGTTTTTAAACAGACAGCATCTCAAATCAAAGTTAATTTATAGAAGAAGCCTATTTTTATGTCTAACTCTGGCTTGAACATCCATTAAAAGAATCTTGACTTAAGATGAGACTTAAATGGAAAAACTATATCTTGCATTATTGATAAATCTGACCTGCTTAATAGATTTTTACTGATTTTCTGTAATACAATTTTTTTTTGATAGAAAGTGAAGGAATATATGAATAAAACAAAAATCTACTGCAAAGGAGTAAATCTGAGTGTACTAGTAATATTTCTCATGACAATGGCATTTTTTCCCCATATAGAGTATATTATTCAGCAGTAGAATAATCTAAGACTACTTAGAGAAACCATATATATAGTATTTGCATCATAATCCCAAATAGTGTCTAGCAGTTTTCCAAGGATATTACTTCTATAAAATATTTTTTATATGTAACAGTAAAGCCATCTGAATTTGATCTTCCTAAAGAATTAATAGAATCCCATTAACAAATTCAGATCATTTTTTTCATAAATAAACTTTAAAAAATCTTGACTTATGTAGATGTGAATAAGTACATAAACAAATGAATGTTTAATCTGTAACTATAGTGACAAAATTGAAGAACTTGATAAAGCCATTGGTGATTCTATCTTTTGATTGGAATCTCTATAGATTTCTTTAAGACCTTCTATTAATAGTTAAAATAACTTATTTAAAAAATGTATAAATTAACTAACTAAAAAATCACATTATATAGAAAAAAACCTTAATGAAAGTATATTTTCAAAATCAACTTGCAGAATTTGAAAAAAGAATATACCATTTCTTGATTGAGAATACAAAAAAAAAATGTTTATAATCAAGACAAGTTATGTACATAGTATATCTACATAATGTCAAAAAATATTTTGTAACAAATAGTAATTAGAAAATTTTTGAAACATATATTATTGTGTAATTTAATAAATTATCTTTACTAAATTTTATAACTATATATTTTTTGTTTATGTCTAAAAATACAAATTGCCACTTTAGATTTACAAAGTTTTCATTTGTTACATCACTTAAAGATGCCATTTTTTATTTCTTTTTTTATTTTGAATGTTTGTCTGAACTTCTTGATTTTCATTTGAACAATGGCAATACATTTTTTCATAAATGAGTCTTTATATTTGTGGTTTCAATTATCAGCACAATACCATATATTATATGAACCTATATATTTTGTATATGTTAAAAGGCATTATTATGGCAGAGTTTGCTATACCCAGAATTTTCCTTTTGGTATCATCGAAATTCTATCCAGCTACAAAACACTAGTTGGAAAAACATAAAGCTAATATTAACTTTTGCAAGTATTTGTAACAATTTCTAAATTTATAAAAACTTCATTTAATTTTAAAATTTGAAAAAAGAAAGAAAAAGAATTACATGAAAAACGTTGGTGACTTCAGAGAAGTGATTACCAAATTATTTTCTAAGATAGCTGATAACATCGCAAAATACAATAAAAAAACAAACAATAACAAAACAAATTATAAAAATAATAATTTTTTTTTACATAAGATGCTGTAATCATTTATTTTATTATAAAATAAAAATATCTACATCCAATATGGTTAGAAATTATAAGAAAAATGTTGATGCTTTCAAAGAAGTCATCAGCTAACTTACTTACTAAGATAGCTATTAATATCACAGAATAAATAAGAACAAACAATAGCAAAGCAAATTGTGAAGATAGTAAAAAAAATACATAATATACTATATATCCTATATGCTTAATAACTTATTTTTTATTCAGTAGAACTGAAGAATGTGACAATTATAAATATGTAATCACTTCAAATAAAATTAAATCTATAAGCTACATAAGTTTTTGGCTCCTTGCTCCTAATAATATAATAGGTAAATAAATAAATATCTGATAAGTGTGTAGGCAGTTGGATAAATAAAATGACAGATAGGAAGACAAATAGATAAGTCGATAGATGGGTAAATAATAGGTAGATAGCTGTATGAATGATTAGATTGGTAGTTAGATAGATAAATAACAGATAAATAAATAACTAGATATATAGATACATGTGGAGATAGATTTATATCTAGGAAAGTAGGAAGACTCGTGTACTATATATAGGTAAGTGAATAGATAGGTAGATGGACTGACAGATTAAATACAGACATACAACATTAATCAGACTATATTTGGAATTTTTTTATATATTGTTTTATAATTTATGTTTTTTTTTAATGTTAACATAATGTCTCACACGCATATATGTTTGTGTGCAGAGAGAGAGAGAGAGAGAGAAAGTAAGGAAGACCGACGTTTCATTATTATTATTTTTCTTTTTTAAACTACCATCGGTTAAATTTAAAATTATTTTATTGTGACCGTTACAATATAAATAATTTGTGGAAATCGTCAGAAGTAATTTTTATTCTAGAAGGATGAAATCAATTTAAAAGTGCTATCGACCGAGTTGCTATTAACTGCTGTGAATTATGTAACCAAAAAATCCATATTTAAAAACAACTGCCCTCTAATAAAAAGTTTTTGCTGAAATCCATAAAAATAAGATTTTATTTTTTTAACTTCCTTTTTTAATTTTTTTTAAGTTAACACTATATCTTAAATCTATCATAGAAAAAAAAATTTTTTTATAGACTTCGTAATTACTGACTTTATATTAGTTCAGAGTTGCAATGTATAATTTATAACTCAGTTTATACATTACTAATAATAATAATTTATAAATCTGAACTTTTCCAATTAATGTTTTACTTGTGAAATTTATTACTGAAGTCTAAATATTATATACTATATATTTAAAACAGATTGATCCCCCCTCTCTCTATATATAATCATATGATAATAGCTCAATTTAAACTTTGAATTTTTAATCTGTTGTCAAGGCAACCTCCATAAGTAAAAGATAGATATATACAATATCAAAAATAATTTTAGGAAATTAATTGCAAAACATAAATTTGATTATATGTTGCAATACTCTGAATGATTTAAAAGAAATAAATTTTTACTTTTTTGAGGATGAAAAATAGTCAAGTTTATGTCCACTTATTGCATATGAGATCATACATATATGCTTTAATAGTTTCTTTCTATGGTAAACTTTCAGATATTTAGTTATATCTGCATACTTATATTCATAATTAATGCTTTCAAAAATGAAGAGTTACATTGTTTGCATTGCATGTATAATGAAAATTGAAACTATTTTTTCTTTTTATATACGGAAATAGTAAGAGACATATTATAACTATGATATGTTATATGAAAAGATGGAAGATGTTTAGTAAGATTGTTTGGCTGGAGAACTTTGCTTTTCTTGGAGATTTATATTAGATTACTTGTATTGGTAGTGCATAGAAAATTATTAATGCTTTTATAAATAATTTTTATAGTGTTGCCATGAACAAAACAAACCCTAGCACCTCAATTTACACCTTATTAACTGAGAGAGATTTGATATCTCTGTTGATATATATAACACAATAATTCAAAAGGTGTTTGTAGTATATGTATTCTAAAAAATGATCTTATATTTTGCAAACTGATAGAATTTGTTCAAAATGAGAATGGTATGAAATATGCTCTTTCATTAAGATGAAAATTTGATTTTATAATAATAGGAAGTTAACTAAAATATTAAATACTATTGAAGAAATTCTAAGGTTAAAGATAACCAGACACTGATTCAATATGTATAGAAATCTCTTTCTCTGGTCTTTTACATATTATATGCAAATAGTATGATTTATAAAGACTCCAATGTTAGTTTGAGGATAGCAAAAAAGCAATGCTACTATATAAGTTCTATATAATGTTCTATCCAAATATCAGTTTCTAATTGGTCACTTGATATTTGTTGTAATTAAAGTACCACTTCAAGAGTTATATAATACCTTTTCCAAATTGATAAAGCTACAACTTTGTAATAATGTAATGATATTTAAAGAAGTAATTTTCCATTAGCTTTCTTTCTCCCTGTTCTATGAGATTAAATTGACAGATCTATTATGATGAAGTAATTATGTCACCCATGATAAATATTTCAGACACTAAATTTGTCTTATCTAAAAAGTCAACCATTATATACTGTGAATAATTTTCAGAATGGAAAGTCTTAAATTATGCTAATAATTGATCTAAAGTTTAACACTATCAACACATAACATTTTGTAGCCAATTTGATATGTTTTTATATAAATGATTAATTTGTTAGTGTGGCAGCATAGTATAATCAAATCAATATACTTTGCAAATGAGCAAAAGTAATTTTTAGATTAATCTTGATTTTACATGTCACTAAATTTATTCAATTTTAATGTAGATATATATCATGTGATAAATGTGGATAGGATAATTCAGCAGTCTACCTTAAAATATATTAGTACTATAATTTTTTATCTTGAACATATTTTACTATAACATTTTGTAAATATCACCACATATATGCCCTTTATCCATATATGATAAAACTCATAAACAATATCATATACAATAAAATTATATTCTTATTAATTGTAAAGATTATTTTCTTATTTTCAGGTGATAATTTCATAAATTAAAAAAACTCAATAGATGATGGATAATGAAATGACTTCTGATATGTTAGTTAACAAAAAATAATTAATAAGCAATGACATTCCAAAAGTGATTTCTAAAACTCTAATGCGATAACTAGATGTTCATTAAGGCTATTTACTGTTTTCAATAGTTTTTTAATCTAAATATTTTTTTATTATTTAAGTTAATATAAATATCAGTTGTAAAAAATCTTTCATTCTCATATACCAATTATAGCAATATTTGTATAACCACATTTCCATATTTAAATTAAATTTACAGTAACTATGATTTCAATCTTTCTTTTTCCACAAGCTGTCAAATCTTTATATTGAAAAATAATGACAGGAGCATGCCTGATAGACTAAAATTCTTTAACTGCCATCTTGTTTAATTCAGATAAATCATTATTAAGCTACTTTGGATCTGAAATTAAAATAGCAGTTTCAACTTGATATCTGATTGTAAGTTTGTGCAGCAATATTTAAGCATTTTCTGTTTATCATGAAAGTAGAAGAACTTAGAAAAAGTGATCTAAAGATGATGGCTCACACAATCTGATTAAGACATTTTCTCTGATCTCATATATAACCAGAATGATAAAGTTAATAGTGAAATTAGTAAAGGTAATAATGATAAAGCATTTGATAGTGGTAATAAAAAATGTTTCAATTTATTTTTTAAGTACAGGTATGTGGAATTGAATATTGAGAACTCCTCTAGAACTGAGGAGGGAACGTCACTTATATAGCTAAAGAGTTCTCAAAATTTAAAACTGAAATGACTTTCATAATGAAACTTATATTTTAGAGAAAGTGTAAGTGAACAGCTAATTGGAAGGGGCAGGTTAATTAAATAAAAAGATATTGCATTGTTTTCAATTTTGAAAACTAATTTGATATTTTCTATTTATAGAATTTTTAGATATATTAATAACAGTTAATAATATTAAACTTTTTGCCGAATGCTATTTGTGTCTTTTTTAGCAATGTTTCTGCCCCAACATTAAATTCAGTAATTGCAGAGAACTACATTTAAAATAGCATTTTCTATTTAGAAAATTATTATATGGTTGTGCAGCACTAATATGAAAATGGAAAATCTTAGAAAACATAGGTTGTGTGTCAGCCACAATATTAAGATGATTATGCCTATGGATTGTTTAACTAAATAGTATAATATTAATATCATTAAAAATATTTTTTTAACTTAGAGAATTTAATGCATATAATGGTAGAAACAATAAATTTTTGGCCCAAATTTATTGGAAATAATACTGGCTATATGAACTCTAATGACCTGATGTTATTGAATTTTTGCACAACATATACAATGACTAAAGATGATCAATTTGTTTAAACAGAAAAATTACTATAAAAATCTTGTATGCATCCATGCTCAAAAGATTGGTATGTTAAGAACTGCATTATAATTAGAAGTCAGAGAAGATAAATAAAGTTATTATACAAGACTTTACAAGTGCACATTGTTGATACATCATAGGTGAGTTTTCTAAAAAATTAAAATAATAGCTATATTAAAAATAATTCTATTTCAAACATACTGGTACAGAATTTTATATTCATTTTTTAGATGAAGCTTAAGAATTTTAGTAATTGAAATTGTCAGTTTGAATTTTTCAAGCTGGTCATGTTATTTAGATATAAAAATTTTTTAAAAAATATGTCAGTGGATACATTTATGTTTATTCTTAGGCTCCATAATAATAAAAAAAATGCTGAGTTTTTTGCAATAATTCTATTTACAAGTGTGTTGATTAAAAAAAAAAATCATTTTTTTTTGTTTTGTAAAATAATAAATTGCATCTTGAAATTCTTAATAAACATAAAGATTTAATGACAAAAATTCATCAAATGAAATAAATACTTTATATGATTTTCTTTTTTTAAAACTTAAGACTTGAGAAATGATATAATAGTTTTTTAAAATCCACTGAAAACATTTCTTTATATAATGATAAATACACAGATATTTTATTTTGATATGGCATGAGTACCATGCCACTCAGATTATCCCCAGGTTGTGGATAGAGGAAAGGCCTTCAGATATGAAGGTTATCTGCAAATAAGCAGAGTACTGTAAATAAGCAGTTGCTGACAATGGGACAACATTCATTATCAGGAAGTGGTGGAGACAGTGGCAGATTTACCTCTATAAAATGCCACAATTCCTATGATGGTAGTTGTATAATGGCATATGTTGACCACCATTAAATAAGTCAACACTCTGCTGAGCACAGGGTTAGCAATGCCATTTTTCCAAGTCAGCAGATCACTATAGGTGACAATGATGAGGAGGAAGTGGTAGTTGGATACTCATTTTATGGGATTTGGATAGAGCACTATGCCTATTATGGAGGTTATTGCTGGGCAAAGAAGAAAATGGGAAACCACTTTGTTTTATAATTCCCTTGTTTTATTATGAGTATATCTACAGGAATCATTATGTTTGGTGTTGAAACCTTAGTTAAGAATGTCTTTGGTTTCTTGCCCAGCAGGAGTGGACATGAGGCTACTCAGGTCATCAACCTGTGAAATTCTCATAAATATAATTCATTGAGGGAATATACATTGAGAATTGGAACATGGAATGTTAGATCTTTGAGGAAAGGTGGGAAATTGGAGAATTTAAAAAAAGAGTTGCACATAAATGATATTGATGTTATGGGATTAAGTGAAGTAAGCTGGGAGGAATGTGGAGAAGTAAGTAGTGGCGATAGGTCAATTAATAGAGTTGGCATTCCTGTGGGGAAGGAAATTTGGAATAGTGTGGCAAAAGTTGATTATTAACAATAGGCTGATGGTGATGAGAATTAATGGAAGTCCTAGGAATATGGTAATTATACAAGTTTATATGCCAACTAGTAATGATGATATTGAAATTGATGAAATGTATGAAAATATAAAAAAAAGTATTCAATGTGAAGAGAAAAATGCATGTGTATTGCTATTGGGGATTGAAATGCTGTGGTGGGAAAAGGTAGGGAAGGGAAAATTGTTGAAAATTGTGGTATTGGAAAAAGAAATGAAAGAGGTAGTTGGCTGTACAAGTTTGTAAAGAGAATGGGTTTGTCATTGCAAACACTTGTTTTAAAACTCACATTAGAAGAGTGTATACACCAGGTGACAGAGAACATTATCAAATTTGATTATATATTAATTCAGAATAGATATAAGAATGCTATTAAGGGTTCACATGCTTTGCCTGGTGCTGATAAAGATTCAGATCATAATTTGGGTATGGATAAATTAAGATTAAGTTTAAAAAGAATTAAAAGAGGGAAAAATATGTAAGATGGGATTTGGATCAATTGAGACAAATGGAAAAAGAAAAATTTCATTTAGTATGTGAAAGTGAATTTGTAAGAATTGTTCAGGATGAGAAATATATTAATAGCTCTGATGATTGTTGGAATAGAATTAAAAAAAGATTATTGAAAACAGAAAAAAATGAAATAGGTATCATTCATGCAAGAAAAGCTAAAATACCTTGGATACCTGAAAGTATGTTGGAAAAGATGGAAGTGTGGAGATGATGGAAGAATGTAAATACTGAGGAAAGGCAAAAAAACATATAGGAAATTTAATAATGAACTAAAAAGAGAAATAGATTTAGCAAAAGAAAAGTTGTTAGAGCAAGAATACAAAAAAGATAGAAAGGCTTCAACAGGTGAAAAGATATGATCTAGTATTTGATAGAATATGAAGTATCACTTGGGATAAAAAGATAAGAATGGATGGAGGTTAACTGATAGTAATAATATATTACAAAAATAAGAAGAATGTCTTTAGTGATTATGTAGTAGAGGAAATAATTTAATTAATTATGAACCTGAAAATGGAGATGTTGAAATAGATAATAGAGGTATGGGCATATTGCCAAATGAAGTAAGAAAGGCAATCATACAAATGAAGAATGGTAAGGTTGTTGGATTTGATGCAATACCTATAGAATTTTTTGAGAGAAATGGGAGAATTTACTATGAAAGGAAATAGTTGGATCTTGCAATTTGATATATAATAGTGGAGTTTGGCCGGAAGATTTTTAAAGAACTATAATGATTTCAATTGCTAAAAAGAAGAAAGCTGCTAAATGTGAAAAGTATAGAACAATAAGTTTGTTGTCTCATGTTTCTAAAATTTTATTGAGAATTTTAACTCAAAGGATTTCTGGGAAGATATATTATATTGGTGAAGAACAGTTTGGTTTTCAGAAAGGGAAAAGCACAAGAGATGTTGTTAGAACAATTGCAGAAAGATATATTGAAAAAAATAAAGGAATTGGTATATGTTTTGTGGATTTAGAAAAGGTATTTGATAGAGTAATCTGAAATAAACTTATGTATATCTTAAGAGATAAAGGAATATTTTGAAAAGAAAGATTATTGATTTGGACTATGTATAATGGTCAAATGATAAAAGTTAAATTTGGGAGTAATGAGACTGGTGAAGTGAATATAGAAAATGGAGTTAGGCAAGGGTGTAGTATGTCACCTGTTCTGTTTAATATTTATTTAAAAGATATGCTAAATAATTATTTGGACTGTGGAGCAAATGTTGGAGGGAGAGAAATAAAGTATATAAGATTTACAAATGATATGGCTCTTATTGCTGAGGAGGAAAAGGGTCTTCAAAATATATTGAATAAATTGGAAGAAGGATTTATGGCATATTGAATGAAGATTAATATTGAAAAGACTAAGTGTTTATTGATAGGGAGAGATGCAAAAAGGCTAAAAATTGGTATCTGTGATGACATGATTTAACAGGTGAAGGGATTTAGATATTTGGGTAGTTGGTTGAGTGTGGATTGAAGAAGTGAAGATGAAGTTAAAAGAAGAATAGCATTGGTAAAGGAGACATTTGTGAAAAGAATGAAGATATTTTGTGGACCTTTGGAAAGAGAATTAAGGAAGAGATTAATTAAATATTATGTGTGGAGTGTATTAAGGTATGGTGGTGAGACATGGACATTGAGTAATAGAATTAAAAAACAATTGGAAGCTTTTGAGATGTGGACATGGAGAAAAATGAAAAAATCAGTTGGATGAGTAAAATAACATAAAAAAGTTTTGAAAAGAGTAAATGAGAAAAGAAGATTGATTGAGAATGTCAGAGAGAGAGAAAGAGAAACTGGATTGGACATATATTGATAAGAGATTATAGTTTAATAAAATATGCTTTGGAGGGAATGGTGAGTGGAAATAAAAAGAAAGGATGGAGATCAACATTATTGAAGGAAATAAAAGATGGGAAGACTTATGTGGAATTGAAGAAATGGACAAGGAAGAGAATGGAATGGAAGAATGGATGAATTGATGTTGCGACTATTCTCTGGACCTGTCTATTGGGCAGAATACTATTGATTGATTGATTGATTGAGGTAGAGAAAATTATTTGGATCAACTTTTGAATAATGACATAAAACTTGAGATGATGACTTTTAATGATATATTCAACCTATCCATTCATTTGCATTTGGTCAAAGATATACAGCTTAAAGAAGTAAAAACATCTCTTTATTAATTTGAAAAGACTACCTGACCTAATGAGAAATCTCATTTTAAAATATAGTTTTGATATATTAATTTCAAAATTATTGACATTTTTAGAAATATATAAATCTATGAAGTTGTGCAACCTCATTTTAAGAATGGTGTTATTGTTTCACTAAATAGAAGAAACTTTAATGCTGTTGAATTTAAACCAAAGTTTTTATTCTTTGATTTAGTTATTAGCTAATTATTATTAAAAAATACAAAATTTTAGATTATTATTTAATTTGATGAGGCAATTTATATAACTTGCTAGCTTTTAGATAGAAAGGTATATATGGAAATTGAGGAGCAATATAGACTCCAATATGTGGTTACTGCATTTAGCAAATTAAAACTATGGTTATTTTTCATAATGACATAGGTATCAAATTTTGCCCAATTTTTTTTATTTAAATAAGACCTTATTGTTATTAATTATATGTTTTATAATATTCTAAAAATACAATGGCAAAATTGTATAAGTAATTTATAAGATTTTTGTTCTCTAAAGGTAGTGTTATTAAATATATTATTTATTGTAAAGCTGCATCTTAGTTGAATTGTCCATGTAAATAAAGCAAATGTTATTATGAGTTCATGGTAAAGATAGTGCCCTTTATATTATAATGATTATCTCAAAAATACTTTTAAAAAGTGAAATAATGATCGATTTTATTGTTAAATATGGGTAGGGGCATAATGCATTTTAGAAACACAGTTAGGATAAATATTGATGTCATTCAAAAATAAATTTTATACTGCATAAGAGTTAAAAAAATGCTTAAAAAAAATCAATAAACAAATTTAATTGTATATGTGAATATATTTATAGTTTGCACAATATTTTTTTAGAACTAATGTCTAGTTTGCGATTTTTTTTTCTTCTTGATTTTTTGAGTTAGATTGATATATTAATGGGTATAGTCACAACTGCTCAGATTGTAATAGATCTGATTAGATTACATTATATTTATGAATTCATTTTCTTGTTGAAATTTACAATAAAATCCTGATTAAACACATAGCAAAATTTCATTGATGCCAATTTAATTTTGGAAAATAAATACATCACTTTTTACATAATGTATTACAAAGATGTTACATATGTAATCTAAATGTTAATAATGAAGTTTGCATATTAAATAATAGTAATAAAAAATGTGTTACACAGGAAATTACATTAAAATTGTAGCATAAAAAACAAAAGGTATTGAGAAAAATGATACAAAATTTTACAACATATTAAGACACTAGAAAAGATAAAAAAATACAGAGGAATAAAATTATTGATTATATATATATATATATGTGTGTGTGTGTGTGTGTGTTTATGGCTTTTTACTATTTCAGTTAACACATCTTATTCCTATGTTTACTGTTTACAATCCATATCCTGGGTGAATTTTGAACTTTTTTCATATTATATACAACTTAGGATTTTTCTTTAAATATATGGCAACAAATATTAATTAGTCATCTACAATAATAGATATGTGGCTATTTATTTATTCTTATTTAGAGGATAATGGTACCAGAATAATTTGAGTATGCCATATAAGTGTTGATGGCTGACTGTAAAAATAAAAAATATTATTGTAATATGATGAAGAGGGGTGTAATATAAGAGTCCTGAATACACTTATATTAACAGTGCATCTATTGATTACTAAAGCTTATACTAGGTGGAACTGCTATATAAGAGAAAATTTTTGCTACTGTTTTGACTAGGGTTTTAAAAATCCAGTTTTAAAATCTGGTTTTAATGCAAAAATTATTTTTAAAAATAAAATTTTATTTTGTATGTGCCTTCTACATAACCTTTAATTTGCAGAAGTATACAAATGCATAAAAAATTTACAAGAGACAGACTGTTTCAAACAAACTGACTTAAAATAAAACATTTATAATTTTATTCCAATGAAGAACTTTCACTTTTATACTTTATCAGATGATGCCTGGCACAATTTAAAAATAATTTATACATCTGATGTTAGATTTTATCAATCTGCATAAACACTTTTTTAAATGTTTCAGAAAACTCTTATATAAAAGCAGTATGTTATACTTGTTTTAAAGGATCTTGTTGCTTTCCATATGTGGAATGAGATATTATCAAATTCTATAACTTTACAATGTTTTAAGATCAGTACAACTTACAGCAGAATCTGTATAATGTAAAGATGCCAATTTATTTGTGAGTGAAGATATTTTCAAATTTATACTGAAATTATTTTCAAACTAATAAATGCATTAGATGCTAGAATTAATGAATGGCATCAAATTAATTTGATAACTTTGTTTTTTTATTTACAGAATCCAACATTTATTAACAAAAACAACGAATACCTTTTCTTTATCAACAAAATCTGAAATAAAATTGTCAGAAATTTTTTATCAAGAATATATTTAAAATTAAATTCATGTACCAGAACAAATTCTGATGATAAAGCTGAAAATAAAGAAATTAAAAATATTACCTTAAAAGAAGTGATAGACAATGATTTACTGAGTAATCAAAAGCAAAAACAACAAATCCTAAAATGTTAAACGCAGAGTTTGCAGTTTCTGAAGCAACAAATAAAAGGCCAAAGAATTTAGACTTATTATTTGAAGCTTTAAAAATGATAATGCCAAATTCATTAGCTTGTGGGTGCATTTTTTCGATATCTAGCAACTTGGTAACTAAAATTAGAATAAGATTAAGTCATCAATTTGTAGATGCATTATGTCTTTTAAAGTCATATTTTCTTAAGACAGCAAATAAAATGTATTAAAATACATTTTTTAATTATTTATTTAAAATATTTTTTGGTTATATATTTTATTATTCTAATATTTAAATTGTTAATTAAATGCTATTTGTAAATTTATGTATAAAATATGTTTTATTTTCATATTTGAAATGTTAATTAATTTTTATATATTAATAACATGATTATTTTGAAATAAAAAAAAAAATTTATAAAATCGTAACTTGATTTTTTACAAATATTCAAAAATCAGTTTTAACTGGTTTTTTGAATATACAAAAATTCAAAAACTGGTTTTTTAAAATGTCAATTTTTGTATAAACCCTAGTTTTAGTCATTTGTGAAAGCATAAAGTAATGGTGATCATTTGACATTTTAGTGGCTTACTATTTTTATCTTATGTATATGTTAAGAAAATCACATATTTGGACATAATATTTGTATTTACTTATTATAAATGTGTAAATATGCTTTTATGAGTTAATGTGTTTTATACATATATTTATTATTGTAAGTTAGTCTGCTTATAAATATATCACACATATTTAAATATATTTTATATGGTCGCATGTGATTATATATTATAAAATCTATATAATCACAGATGTAGATAATATAGATATTCATCTCTATATTGTAATACACAAAATATCATATAAAAATCATCTATTTTTTATATCTGGATTTATATGGATATATAAAATAAAGTTTTAAAATTATTATTATCCAAATACGTCACACTAATTACAATAAAAAGAATAAAATGATTGTATTAACTGAAACATTAAATTTTACAAATTTTCAGTTGAAAAAATAAAAATAAATGATAAATATTCATGAAAATAAATTTAGATTTTTAAAAGTATATTGTGTGCTTTACATTTAGTATTGACTTGTGTAGAATTCCTGAGTGTTGTATATACTACAATATTTAACAAAAGAGATTTATTTTAACAGACAATTTACATTGTGTTAAAAATATCTGTATTTTTCAGTAACTAACGTTATATATATATAAGTAATTTATGAAGAGAAATATGCAACATGTATACTATCTATATATGTTACTAATGAAAATTGGATTTAAATTATTTAAATTCTGTATTAAAAAAAATTATAAATATTCTTAAAAAACCATTGTGTGTGAAATTTTAACAAGTTATATTTACTGTAAACAAAAGCCATAGAAATACATCATTAATATTAAGAAATTTATTTTAAACTTTCTATTTTTAAATTATTTATTTTAAATATCTAAATTTATCGAATCTAAGCATATCTACTCTAGTTGTCTTAATATAGTAAAAGCACTTTATGACGTTTACTTCAAAGGTAGTTAATCAATGTAATCTTCATAGCTTCTTATTTTATAATTGTAATGTCAGCGTTCATTAAATAAAATCTTAAGACATTTAAAAATTAAAACATTGAATGTCTTTGTAAAAAGTTATCTATACGTATTAACTGATTTGAGTATTTAAAGTTTGAATACTTAAAAAAAAAATCTTTTTTTTATTTTGGTAAAAAAAAAATTAAAAAGCCAAAAAAAGCTAAACAATGATTGATTAAAGTGAAATTTGAAAGACCACGATAAATTTAACTTTAAGAATTCGTAATAATAATAATAATAAAAACGAAACAAAATATCGCCATTAAAAATGTGTATTCTTATATAATGATTAGTGCGTGCAATGTACACTTAAAAGAAAATACGTAAGAAATTTTATAAAAAGGTTAAATATAATTAAGTATTAGCCTGATCGCTAATTTACATTTAAAAAGATTAAATATAAATAATATCATAATAAATTAATAAATGTCTGACCATTTAAAAAACAGAAAATGTTTTTGTTGCTTTAAATATCTTTATTCAAGCTTAGGCTTTCAATACTATTAATATCATAGTTATAACGTTATACCCTTAATTTTGCTAAAACTTCATCTTATATGTATTTGTGTATTATTTATAGAATTTACATAAAAATAAATTTATTGTTTTATTTATATT
Organism: Epiperipatus broadwayi; assembly: GCA_028023455.1. Taxonomy (NCBI): domain Eukaryota; kingdom Metazoa; phylum Onychophora; class Udeonychophora; order Euonychophora; family Peripatidae; genus Epiperipatus; species Epiperipatus broadwayi. Next base: position 1,205,793 of record JAQFVV010000167.1, read on the forward strand.
CAGATCTATGTAAAATATGTTATAGAAGGCATTTTTTGTATAGAGAGATGATAGTTTTTTTTTTATTTAATGCGTGTTTGTCTTTGGCATGCCTCTTTTCTTTTTCTGTCATCTCTCTCACTGTGTATAATGTCTTTTTTAGATAGATTGAATTCATGAGGCAAAAAAGTGAAAGAAGCATGGATTATAGCCAAAGACAAGCACGCATAAATAAAAAAGAAACCATCATCTCTCTATACAAAAAATGCCTTCTATAACATATTTTTACATAGATCCGAATATAAATAAAACAATAAATTAATTTTTATGCAAATCCTATAGATAATAAACAAATACATATGAGATGGGCTTTTAGCAAAATTAAGTGTATAACATTATGACTATGATACTAATAATATTGAAAGTGCTAAGCTAGAATAAAGATATTTAAAAGAACAAAAACATTTTCTATTTTTTAAATGGTCAAACATTTATTAATTTATTACAATTTAATGCAAAAAAGAGGTAAAAGTATTTGTAGAAATAATATCATATTAAAATTAAAAATACATAAAAAAATAGAGAAACTTTATTTTATTATATATAATATAGACATTCAAATAGTAATAATAATAGGAAAGATTCATTCAGGAGAAAAAAAAACTTTAACATTGTTCTATATATATATATATATATACTGATTATGTGAGAACTATTTGTAAATGTAGATTAGTAAAGATTAATTACTTAGATGTAAAATAAATCTGAAAAAGAGAGTAAAAAAAGGGAATATGATTCAATTGCTCATTTGGCATTCTATAATCTAACTCAATTTTTTGGCTAAGATTGAATTATTTAATTTTTTTAAAGATCATACTTCATTGTATTTTGAAATAATTTTGATGCTTGTTTCTAAAGCATCAATGAAGAATATAACAATTTTTATACTGAGTTGATTTATTTTTAAGGAAATAACAATACATCATGAAAAATAGGCAATTCTCAACATTTAAAAACAGCTATTTTAAAATTTAAGCTATATATATATATATATATTGTAGGAGTATATATATACTCATACATACATATAATCAATATGTATACATTATATTTGTATTCTTATATTTATACAAATATAATATGTAATTTAGTAAATTAGTATTTTTCATTCTTTAAAATGAAAAACCATTGTTGGAGAAAAGACAGTTGATGTGGTGATGACCTCTGGGTTCACATACAGTTTATCGAATTAAAGGAAATGAAATTAACTTAGTGATTTCATATTGAATTGTATTGTAACAATGTAGAATGCAATATGCTTCAGCAAGCTCATGCAGCTATATAAAAAAATAATTCTATTTATATGGAAGATTAAGGATTCTATTCTTTCAGCTATATTCTCACAAAGATTTATACTGTGTTCATTTAAAAAAAACAGTGTATAAGATAAAATCTATATTTTGAATGATTTAATATGTATTAGAAGAAATTTCTAATATTTTTTTAAAGAAAGTAATTTGAATATATTTTCGTGTTCGATAAAAATCGTTCTAATTGGAGTTCTAAAATGTAAACTTCATTTTAAAAAGAATATGTTTATAAAAACTTCAACTATATTTAATGTACTTTACATTATAAGGAAAATGCAGAGTGAGTAGAACATCTATTTATCGTGGGGTATATAAAATGCACTTGCCTAGTCAAATATATATGTGTGAATAACAACTTTTGCTGAATGCCTATAAAATTATATAAAAGTTATATCTTCAAAATGGATTTATAATTGTTAATAAAGGAACTGTGTATTAACGAAGATAAAATCTACATACAAAGAGGAAACTAAATGTCAACTTGGGATATCCTATTATTTTCTTTAATGTATAACAATGAAGAAATTAAAAATTGCATATTCGAAGGATTTTCATTCATGAATTCCAGGAACATCTAAGACTATTCTTTTATAAATACCATTTAAGTTTTTTGAAAATTATAATTGGGAAAGATTAATTTCATTTCCTTTATTAACATATTCATTTCATTAAAGAAATGAATAATAAGAGAGAATTAATAATTTAAAATATTTTTATTTTTATTTATGATTAATAAAGATTTAGATATAAGTTAAGAAATATTAATATGGGAAAGGCATGTAAAAATATAAAGGGATAAAGTGAACTTGGAGATAAGAAATTAAATTATTTTTAAATTCACATACTATTATTTTCTATGACATGACACTACATTGTTTATACTAATCCAAATAGTCTAATAACCATAATGTATGATAAGTGGATAAATGACTAACATTGATATGAAATATATATTTTTATATTAATAAACATAAATTACATACAATCATTTTAACGAATGAAAATGTTATATATAAATGATTGGATTATTATTTGTATAATCTAATTATTATAGAATAGTGTTAATATAAAAGTCTTAATATTTAGATACTTATATTTTATATATGTTGTAAAATCATGTGGTGTTATAAGTTAAAAAATATATCTACCTTAAGTAAATAGAATATTTATATCTTTAATATAAGGAAGTAGATATATAAATAATTTTTTATATATTATAAAGTTTAAGTTATTTATTTGTTAAATAAATAATTATTATGTTTTTTATATTAAACTAAATGAAGTCTTCAATTTGTTTTATTTATTTATTTGATTTTATAAGATAAGAACAAACATTTAATGTAATAAATTTTATTGATTATTATAATAACTTCATGAAACCCATTTTAAAGAGTTAGTGAGATTTACTATTATCATTACTCTAGTATATTGATAGGAACCCCTGAAGAGAGTAAATTGTTAAACTTCCCTGAGTTCGAAATCTGAGCATAATGGTTAAATCAATTAAGGTGAAAATTGATTTGTTGTGGTTCAGATATAATAATTTATTAATAATAAATTATTTCTTGGAAATAGATATAGTTTATATCAAAATTAAATCATTTCATTCATGGCATCCTATATAAAGACCTTAAATCTTACTATAGTGAGATGCGACTGCCTTAACTTATTTTGTTGAGAGAGTGCATACCGTTACAATATATATATATATATATATTATATATATATATATATATATATATATATATATATATATATATATATATATATATATATATATATATATATATATATATATTAATAATTCAAACAAATATATTTAACACAGTATTCAAAATTAAATAATATATTCTTTACCAGAAGTACTTTCAATTGTTTCACTGACAATCTTTATCAACTGTTAATACAAACATACAAAAAATAAAAACTTGCATTACCCATCATTCAATCTATTCAAATTTCCCACAATTCTGTTGTCTTTATATTAGCCGATTGTTTATTCATTAACCCACCTCTATTCCTAGATATCATCATTGCCTCTTTAATTTTACGTTTTTCACTACACCTTTCAATTTGAATAATTTTTAAATCTCTATTATTAAATTTAAAACCATAATTACATGTTTTATTATGATCAAATATAATTGATGGAGTATTCATATTTACTGAAGATATATTTTCTTTCTGTACACGTTTATATAATGTCTTATGATCATTATATCATTTTTGTAATGTACATTTGGATTCCCCTATATATTTTATTCCAATAAAATATATAGGGGAATCCAAATGTACATTACAAAAATGATATAATGATCATAAGACATTATATAAACGTGCAATAAAATATATAGGGGAATCCAAATGTACATTACAAAAATGATATAATGATCATAAGATATTATATAAACGTGTACAGAAAGAAAATATATCTTCAGTAAATATGAATACTCCATCAATTATATTTGATCATAATAAAACATGTAATTATGGTTTTAAATTAGATAATAAAGATATAAAAATTATTCAAATTGAAAGGTGTAGTGAAAAACGTAAAATTAAAGAGGCAATGATGATATCTAGGAATAGAGGTGGTTTAATGAATAAACAATCGGCTAATATAAAGACAACAGAATTGTGGGAAATTTGAATAGATTGAATGATGGGTAATGCAAGTTTTTATTTTTTGTACGTTTGTATTAACAGTTGATAAAGATTGTCAGTGAAACAATTGAAAGTACTTCTGGTAAAGAATATATTATTTAATTTTGAATACTGTGTTAAATATATTTGTTTGAATTATTATTATATAATTTAAAAATACAGACATTTAATGGTTGTAGTTATATATATATATATATATATATATATATATAGAGAGAGAGAGAGAGAGTATATTTTTAAAATCAATGTAAAAATAAATATTTTTAAAAAGAAACACACAGACCTGGAAAAGGGATCACAATTGCATTTAATTCATTAATAGCAGTCTTATGTGATGGCAATGAGATTTATAATAGGTCAAAGAATTATTTTGATAACTCTTTGAATAATGATATAAGAAATAAAATAATGACTCCTAATGATTTATCTATTTTGTATACTTATTTAGATCTTTTAAAAAGATATCCAACCTAATAAAATTAAACAGTTCTTTGTAATTTAAAAAATGAAAGGCTTCAGATCTGAGAAGTTTTAAATCTTCATTTTTTTTAAAAAAAAGAGAGAATAAACAAGGTTGTAGTAATTGTCATTGAATATTATTATTATTATTATTATTATTATTATTATTATTATTATTATTATTATTATTATTATTATTATTATTATTATTATTATTATTATTATTATTATTATTATTATTATTATTATTATTATTATTATTATTATTATTATTATTATTATTATTATTATTATTATTATTATTATTATTATTATTATTATTATTATTATTATTATTATTATTATTATTATTATTATTATTATTATTATTTTTTTTTTTTATTATTATTATTATTATTATTATTATTATTATTATTATTATTATTATTATCCATTATAGCATTGTAACTTTTAATGATTTTGGTGAATAAGTTGCTTTCAATTATGAATGAATTACAACTAAAGACCCATTGTAGTTGTAGAGAATTAAGAAGTTCTATAGATATGGCTTTTGTTACCAAAAAATGTAAGAAAGTGTCAGACACAAAGAAGTAATTTATATATTATCTTTATTGATTTGGTTAAAGCATTTGATTCAATCAAATATAAAGTTTTTACATAATGGAATGAAAAAAAGGTGTTATTACTACTAAAGGTGAAGAATTTGAAATGAAAACTAGTATTAAGTAAGGATATGTACTTGTTCCAACATTTGTTTCAAAGTCTATGATTGTTGTCTTTGGAATTATTTGTAGGTGCCTTAATGTGATCACAGGTTTGATCATAAAATTTTTTATTTAAATCAATTAAAAGCAAATACAAGAACTTTATCTTCTTGGATTTTGAATTTACAATATGCTGATGATTATACTTTTCTTGCTATTTCAAAAAATACTCTATCACATATACTTAATGATTCAAATACAATATATAGATTTTAGCTCAATAATAAAGATTTTAGTTTAATAATAATTGTTTAAAAAACTCAAGTTCTTTATTATCTAGTGATGGAATCGTCCAGTGATAGAAGAAAAATCTTCAGCAACTTTTAGCTTAGCAAATTAAATATTTTGGTAACCTTTAAATGCTGTTGGTTTTAACAAGTTAAAAGATTGAATATTTCATTATAAGGAATAACTATTTCAAAAAATTACTTGCATATAAAGCTGTTATTATTTACCTAATTTGAAATATGGAAATGTTTCATTTAAAAATATGAAATACAATGACATAATTATAAGAACAATCAGTATTTTTTTAAAATTATTAGATGTGATACAAAATAATTCACTATTGTAAAATTATATTTTCATAGAATAGGATACATGAAAAAGAATGAACTTTGTTTCAGCATGTTTTATGGTAAACTTGAACATTGTTTTCAAGATAGAATTTAACTCTGTTTATTCCTTTAAAGATTATGCCAAACATTTTAAAAAATTGCAGTATTGTTTGCTTTAGTTTTAGAAGGAACTTTATTCAAGGAAAAATATATCTACAGGTATTTCAGTTTAGAGGAATATATATATATATATATATATATATATATATATATATATATATATATATATATATATATATATATATATATATATATATATAATATATATATATATATATTAATACATTGTACAGGCTTAAACCTGCATTTATATATGTAACATATTTTGTAACTCTCTTCTGGTTCTTCCAACACACCTCTCTACCTTACCCTACCTTCTTTATTATACTCCTACTATACTAGCTCAATAATAAACCATCAAGTATAACAACAATAAAGTATAAGACTCTTTATAGGACTTGAAATTTGCTAAATATTAAAACATAAGATAGACTTTAGGGATTATTACAAGAGAGTGAATGTTTTTAACATTGAGAAGAATATAAAATACACTCCACAATGGCAATGCTATTATGACAATTCTCCTGCTACTATCCTATTGTAATCATTATGAAAACTCCCACAACAAGCAATTATTTATATAGTATTTTATTTCAATAATGAAACAATTACTCTTCTACAATTTAAAAATCCTAAAAATAAAACATTACCCAGATTACATAAACTTAAAATAATTTATGCTATCCTCTCGCTATCTCAGTGATTATAAATATTCTATTCTAAAATCCAATATAACAATTAGACTGATAATTAAATACTTGAATCACAAGAGGAATTTTACTGGGAATCAACCATTTAATAAAACTATACTATTACAAACCTTGATCAACTTCCTATTGGAAATTTAATCTAACTATAATACTAAGATATGAAAATTAACACTCATCATCTACTCTTTACTTTCCCTTAAATAATTTAATCTACTTTTCCCAAGATTTATTCTCATACTTATGTTCAACAATCACTCTGAAATACTTATTTTCTTATAATCAAAGCTTCATCACACCATTGTTATTTACTTTTGATTAGTTAGCATTCACCCACTGTAATTAACTTCTTCAGAATTACAAACCTTAAAATATATTTGGTCAGTAGCTTGTACTCTGAAATTATATAATACTTTTAAATTATGATATAACACATATTTCAACTTAATGTGACTCTCAAACATATTGCTAATTTCTATTATATGCTCTCCATTCTGTAATATTTAATAGTATTTTTCATATGACTCTTCAAAATTATTTTGCATCTAAAAAAATATGAAGTACCACAATGTTTCTTTAATATAGTTATAATTTAAAGCAATTGATAGTTAATGTATTAATTATAAACTCTTAAGCATAGCTTCTCAAATAAGGCATGTAATCAAAATCTAATATGTATAATTTGATGTGGATAATGTGCTTTATTGATATGACCTTGTAATGGAAATGACTCTCAAACTTAATAAAATTACTATGACAAAGTTCTTCCAAAGCAACCTTTATTAAGTAACTTTAACAAATCTTATGGGCCCAAATGTGCAGAGACCACATTCTGTTGCCTGCACCAATGGGCCAAAGAGTTACAATGTTACATTGATGTGATACAGCTGGGAGGTGGCTCAAAGCAGTCCAACCTTCTTACACAATAAAATAGGTATTACTGGTATCTAAAAAAACCAAATAAATCCCTATTTAAATTCTGTATATTTTAATTGAAATCTAGGTCTTGATTAGTAATCAAGGTTTCAGTTGTGTAGTCTAAAAGTTGTAATTACTCTTCGGATTATTCCTAATAATTGTTGGATTAAAAGAGGTTGAGTGAATTGCAGCTTTAGTATCTATGTTTGGGTCTATAACATTATTTGAACTTATTTTCATCTTTAAATCATTGTCTTTCAGTCAGGAAACATTTCATTGTAATTCTGTGTTGATTTGGAAATTTTCTATTTTTTGTGCTGCCCCAATTGCATCGGAAGTAGCTCAATAACTTTTGATCTAATCATCAGAAAAATTTAATTCTTGTGCAGGGAGATGGTTTAAAACATAATCTATAATGTTTGATTCTAAAATTAGGATTGAATTTGTATTTAAAATAATTTCCCCCTCCTGCACTGTTTTGCCACATTCGGTCACCCCCGGTTCAACACTACGATCTCGTAACTTTTTCTTATAAACAAATTAATGCTGGGATTTTTTTTCATAGTTTTATGATTAGTTTTGTATCTACTTTGTTTCTTGGTCTATTTCCTGTCCTCCCTGACTGGTTGGTAGCTATATAAACTTGCTTTACTTTATAAATATCTGATGTTAATGTGAAATTCTTAAGACTATCTTTATTAAGCATTTTTTCCCAATGTTTTGAATAGAATTTGACTTTCAAACCACTTCTCAATTAATTCTATCATTACTTAGGATTTCTGGTAACAGTATTCTTATTTGAATTATTTGGTTTTATTTTAAAATCTTTTTCTAAGTTTTAATCTTGCTCAAATGATTCTAAGAATTCCTTATACTGGCTTTTACCTTTTTTGATGGCAGCCATTTGCATATAATGAAATGATTGATAATTTCAAATACTTTTGAATGGAAGCTGATTTAAAATTTCTTGTAAAGTGATGAAATGATAAAACAAATACTTACCTGCATCTTGGCAAACTCCCCCCCCCCCAAAAAAAAAAACAAAACTCAAAATTTGAAAGCATAATGAGTCCCATCTTTCTGGAGCCAGTGAACAGACAACTGCTCCAGCTGGCAATAGGAAGTGGACTACTACTATGACAAAGTTTAAATCAGAATATTCATTTATTTACAACACTAACAATAAATAACAATCAGCTTTCCCCCTAAAGTAAATACTTCACATGATCACTAGCTCATTATGCATAAGCCTTCTGACATCCATTGATTGCTCTTGTTGGCACAAGATGGCACTACTGTATGGAGAGTTTTGCTTTGTTTTGAATTGTTAAAGTAAATACTTTATTAACAATAAAAGAATATATGCTTTAAACTGTTTTACACATTTACAACAAATTAGTTACAGTATTTACAAATAAACATAATGCTTATTATATAAATCAACCCTTCCCATAGTTAGTATTTAGTTCTTTTAAAAGTATACATTTATCATTTTATTATCATGTATGCTTTCATATTAATTGGATGTCTTTGAATCATTCATGAGTTATCTGATGGCTATCTTTTTAGTCCTTTTCTTACCATCTAATATTTTATAATTCTCAATATATCACAAGAGAATTGTGCCATTTAAATTATATTTCATATTCTAAATTGGACATAAAATAGTAATCTATAATTTACTCAACAAAATTATAAATTTATTTAAATGCACATTGATTACATAAGTAATATTTATTAAGGCTGTAAACCTCAAGAATATGCACATGAAATTGCAAAGATAGGAACCTCTACAGGTCTTAACCACAAGCTTATGTTTTGGAAGAAAAGAGGGGAATCCAAGGGGAACCCTTCTTTACTTCAACCTACTTTCTATATAAATAGAAAGCTGAAGTGGTTAGATCTGAGAGTGTGAAGCTATTCAATACTTCACTGATTAAGTCCATGTTTCTTATTACACATTAATACTCATGACAAAATTATTGTTGCTGATATAATAAAAAGATATGACCCAATATTTATAATGTAATTAAAATGAATACTAAGCTAAGAACTCTTTCCATATCATACAATTCATTTATGCCTCCATTCTCTCTATCACATATTTTATAGTGTTCTTTGATCTCAGTTATTTTTACTCATCTAGTAATTTATTTAAATTACTATTCAAAATAAATATTTGTTCTGTACATGGTTTTTACCTTCAAGTAAATCAATCAAGATTTAGGAAGAGATTATAAATTCCTTTAAATATTTTATCTATCTTTGATGCCTCCTATATTATTATTTACCTAAAAAATTATCGATGAGAAACTGATTTTATTAAATACTACATTCAGTAATATATTCTAATAAAAAGGATGGAGATTTTTTTAAAATATGAGGTATTATATTTTGGCAGGCAGTCATTTTCTTAATGATTTTATCCCCATTTAACCCTGGCTTCTTCCCTGAGCATTTACAGTATATACTATCCCCATTTCTTTGTAGGAAACCCTCCCATGTCTTTCCAATAAATATATGGGTATCACACAGATTACTCCCACTTAACTATTCCTCATTTCTTCAAGATGATATTTGATTCTATCCTGGAATTTTAACTTATCTTCCTCGATTGTGTATTTGGTATCTATTACCCTACTAATTCTAGGCTAACAACTTAATATAATCCTCCCAATGCAATAATTTTTTATCCATATATATGATCATGTTACACAACAAATAATCTATTTCAGTTATTATTATAAATAGGATTTTTTTCTTTATAATAAATGAGATCATGATATTGCATTACATCAACATTCATTCTTTCTTACTTCTTTGTCATTTCTTTCAGATAATCCTATTACACTTAATTTGTTAAAGTATATACTGATCAAAATATATAGTTAACATTATGTCCTCCCATATCTTTAACATTATATACCAAATTGCAAACATAAATTCTTTAAATTGTCACTATGACAAATGCTTTGCATTTATATTGTTGCTATGATAAATACTTTGTATTTATATTTCATTCTAAATAAAAAAAAATATTAGTGATAAATTTAAAATTAAAATCTTTTTTAACTCATATCCAATTTCTGTTTTAATATTACAATGTTTACCATTCTTTGCATGCTGAGGTACTTCTATCTTCTCTCTGTTAAAAGACATGTATAGTTAAATGAAGCATCAAGCAACAAGCACAAATGATGGGACAAATTTTTAAATTGGATGCATCCTTCCTCCCTAGTTAGTTTTAAAGTCGCATTGCATATAATCTTGCTCTTCAACATCCATTACAAAAAGTTTAATGAATATTTTAAATAATTCTGTATTTTATTCTCCCACTAAACATGTTCAATTAAGTAATCAATAGGTTTATTTTTATTTGATTTCTCTCCTTTTCTTATTATTATTCAATCTACTAAAATTTTATACATGTATTTGATAAATTCATTTAATTTTCTGTCTTGTAGTACCTTTTGATCTCAGTTACTTTTGCTCATCTACCATTAAAAGTTACATGGATTTTTTTCCATTTTAATATTCAATTCTTAAAGAGCTATCATAAAAGTTCATCTTCTATTTAAACATAAGACATCTTAATTTAAGTTTTATTTATATTTTTTTTTCATTATTAAATATAAGCTAAATATTTTCTTCAAAATTTTGCAAATTATTTATTATGTATCAACTGTTTAATTCAAATGAATATTAGTTTATCTTGCATTCAACACTCATGACTAATTAATTATTCTTAACATTCTACAAGATATTTCTATTAGCTTTAAAAATTTATTTCTAGGAATTTTTAATCGGTTTTTCACATTTAATCTATGATTAATAAAAACCCTTAATTTAGCATAGACAAATGAATGTTTTCTTATGTGGCTATCATCATCTTTCTCTCTGAAGCACTGCAGTTGTTTTTCCTTTCTCATGGCTAACCTAGACAAAATTTAAAGTTAGATCCTCACTTTCATAGTAAATTCCACATAGCATCTTACTAATATTGGACATTCCACTCTAAAAGAGTGAGTTTTTTCTTCTTTTTAAGTAAATCAATGGTTTATAAATGTATTGACAAATTTAATAAACATAGTTGAATAAACCTGTTTTTGATAATAAAAAAAATAACAATTTGGACTTTTCAAACTTCTTTGTGTTATTATCTTGGCTATAAAAAGATGATCAATATTGGTACATTAGTCACAATGAAGATTAGATGAAATTACTCTATGGTGTTAATAATTACTTGAAAATATTTTATAACCTTAGACTGCTTTTTAAAGATAATTTTTACTGCTTAAGACTTGAAATATTTTAAAGTTTTATAATTGTTTTTACAGAGAAATAAATTGAGATTTCTATCTGCTTTAAGTTTTATTAAATCATTTTACTTTTAGATCAATTGCATTTTCCCCCCTAAAAACTTCAGGATAAAGTCACATCAGAGAACTATTTATTCAACTTTTATTGGTAAAATCCCAACTCAATTTGTACCATTTTTAAACAAAATGTTTTTCTGTTTTTATTTGAAATATTAAAATCAATAAATATTTTACAAACAAAATTAATTTAAATCATTTCTTAAGACCAAAGTTTTGATTCTAACTATAGTTTTCATAAATGAAATTATTAATTGAATTTGAATATAAAATTTATAATAAATATTTATACTTAACATATTATTATCATGATAATTTTAAAATAAATTATCTTGTAATCAAAAATTGTTCCTTATTTCCTTGATTGCAATTTTATGTTTTTAACTTTTGAAGAAACTTCATAATAAAATCAATTAAAATCAAATTTATGCATAACAATGTTTATTTAAATGGACAAAGATTGTACTAAAATTATATAGTAGATTATAATATAAATTATTTATAAATCACAATGATTATTAAATCTCTATAGAATTCTCTTTTTAATCTTTATGTATTAAGACATTTATTACTGTTACACCCAAGTTTATAGCATTACCATTATCTTCATTTGAAATTTTGGAACTATAATTTACATTTTATATTCCATTCTTACCATAGATAACTGATCAAAAGATTACTATATATATTGAAGCAGTTAATCTTAGCTTAAGATTGAGCTTCATAGTTCCATCTATTTCCCATCCTGCTCCTTTTGTTGTGTATATATATATTTCATGTATATATTTGAGATGCATGCCTAAGTTATAAAATTTTAATGTTTCAATAACATTTTTTTAAAATTCTTATTTTGGATTTTTAAAAATATTTTATTTTATGTCATTTATACAACTTTTTCTTTTTAAAGTATTTTTCTTCCTATTAAACTGTATTTTATGAAATCCAAGATGGAAGATGCAACCATTAATTGTCCAAAAATAATTAAAGGGTTGGAAACACTGTTGTTTTAATCTGGAAAAGTATTTTTAATTAAAGTTTTTACTTAATATAAAATGGGGATTAAGATTAAAGATTTCTTTTGTTATAAACATTTTTGTCAAATCTATTTCTAATCTGGAAATAGATTTGAATTTATTTTTGGACATTATCTTACAGTTGCATCATTCAAAAACAATGGACAAAGAAATGTAAAATTTCTGCTAGATTAAAAATTATGTTTGAGCTAGAGATAAGAAATGGAAAGCATTCTTCAAATACCTGGGCATGAGTATAATATTGGCCAGATTTTAAATCACCAACAGATTAGCTACTATTGAGAGAACTGTATTGATAACATGCTACATGTTGCTGTGAAACTATAAATGATGTAGTAGTAAGTCCACCACTCTTCTTGGACCTGTTGGGTCATCATCTTCTGCTGCCATACCATTCTGCTGCCCAAGAGTGATGTAAAAGCTCGACCTAAGAACTTTAGAATACTAATAGAAGCTTGATACCACTGAACAACTTGCATTTTAATTGCCATGCATGTGCCATACTTTAAAATGGACTCTTAAAATTGCAAGGTAACTTTTCAAGCTGTCACCTCAAACTAAATCTAGCCTAACTCATCTATCAAGATTTCTTCTAATGTATTGTTTAATTTTGTTTTTGTTTTAATATATAATTTGCTCTTAAGTAATTTCTATAAATTTAATTCTCTCTCATATGCTCTTAACTTTCCTTAACTTTGATGTGGTCATTTGTTTATATGTATTTATTATTTGATTTATATATCTGCTTGCTTATTATTAATATGCCAATTTCCAGCAACATGGTGAACTTAATTTCTAAAATCCTTTTTGTCTGTCAATTAAACTTCCATTAATTGAAGTTATCAATGTTCCCTTAAAAATAATGTATTGTTAATTAATGCACTCGGCAGATTGTTTTTATGAGTCAACATTTTATTTATGTTTTAGTATAAAAATATATTTGTATAACTCTGGATTTTCTACCCAGGGTGAATCCAGAATTTAAGTTAATTAATGCTTTGAAATTTTATAAATATTATTATTTAATTCTGAAAAAGTGACCTATTAGTTGTTTTCTATAACTGCTCATTTTTTTTTATTTTTCCGTACTCTAAAATATATGCTTGAATATTCTCAGTTGTTATGAAATACACAAGCTGGAATTGAATCATTTTTAAATAGCAGATGGGGAAGGGGATAAATTTTAATGTATGTTTTATTATTTTAGTTAAGTAAAATCTTGTCTCTCCATATATATATATATATATAACTGCATAGCGCATTATTTGTCGAAATTATGCTATTCAAATAAGGGTCATTTATTTTAAAGCAGTAAAACTTATTCAATGTCATTAGTGACATTTAGCATTACTGTGTTACTAACATATCTTTGTATATATATATATATATATATATTACATGCTTTTACTGTGTTACTAACATATCTTTGTATATATATATATATATATATATTACATGCTTTTAGTCTTTTAATCTGGGAGTTGCGACAAGTTTGAACACAGATTTACTTCTCAAGCCTTGTCCTGAGGATAGTTAACCTTTCCAGGACCATTTATTTCGTATAAAAGGGCTTCTGGTGGTGATTCCTGTAAATTTGGCACATGTTATGCCTATCCCCTTTCTTTGTATAAAAGGCCTGCATGTCGGTGATGTCCATGGCATGCCTTATCCACATTTCTCTAAGTACTGTCCAAGAAGGGGTCTTAGACTTCATCTTTCATCCAGAAGCATGACTTTCCCTGTTATTTCTTGTCTATTATATCAGCACTGCAAACTTCTTTCTATTATTATTTCTTTTGCTTCATGACCCAGTTTTTAATGCTCTAATATCAAAATTGCGCTCTGCTCAAAATATATATAAATGCCAAATATTACTAGCTAGATTAATTACTAATATTTTAGTTTTATTATACAATCCCATTGTCGCAATTTATTATTTCTGTGTTTAAGAGTATCTGCCTTGGGGAAAATCAAGCATTCTGTCTTTTTGTCATATAATCAAATGTAATTTTCAAATGTGTTTTACTTATTTTCACAACCGTAATGGCGTGAAAATGGTTTTCTTATATATATATATATACAATGAATCTCGGAATGCTCCACGAAATCATGTTAGTCACCATGTTTCAGAACTGTATATAAAAGCAATAGCAATTTTATGTAAATTCTTTCTAATAGTTGATTGGCACAAAAGATGTGTGTTTATTTATAATATATTATTTAGCTAATAAAAGAGCATATGAGAAATAATAGCGTGAATGACAATATAATTATCTATCATTTGGTAAACTGCTTGCTCATTCACGCACATACTAATGTATGCAATTAATTAATAAATGTATGCATAATAATTTGTTGTTATATTAAACTATATTTTTATTGTCTATTTAGTTAAGTCATAGTTAATAGATGTCTCATTGTCCTCCTCACTCTGCTAGTGGGCCGGATTTAAAATTAATTCTCATGTGCCATCATTGTTATGTTGTCCTTTAGGTGTTTGATCTGGGACTTATAGAGTGGGTTCGAGTACAGGCTGGTTTCTGATCTGAATCTCAGGCTTGACTGGGTTTAAAGTACATTTTTTTGAGTTCCAGCTCATGTTAGATGGATAAACATGTTTTGATCAGTACAATATATATATATATATATATATATATATATATATATATATATATATATATATATATATATATATATATAAATTTTCATGGGTTGCATATATAAAAGACATATTTTATATATACAACTATATATATGAAACTATACTATAGATTCAGGTCATAAAATTGATTTTTCTAGTATCAGGATCATATTCATCTGTGATAATCTCTACCAGTGCAAAATTAGAGAAGCCATTGAGATACTTAAAGGCCAGATTGTATAAATAAGCGAGATGATACATGCAAACTTCCTCCTATTTGGAAAGATTAAAAAAAAAACATTTTTAATTTAATATTTTTTGCTATTGGTGAAACTTTAACATTTTTTTTAAAATTAATGATTGTAGCACCTCTACAACTGTCTTTCTACCTTTTATCACCCAATAGATGACTTGTGTGATCAAGTCGAAACATCAGTATTTTAATATTTAAATTTTTTAACACAGATGAACTGGAAAAATATGTCTTTTATATATTTACAGATATTTCAGTTTAAATAAAGAAAAAAATAATACAAAACTAATCAAAGAATATCCAATAAGTATATTCAGTAGCATTCAGTGACTTATACTATTGTCAAAAACATTTATAATAAAATACGAAACAGGAAATACATCTCACTAGAGGTTAGAGCACTGATAGATAAGTGATCAAGTGTCTATAAAAATGTCTGATGAGGTCTTTTTTTTATCTCTTTGTTTCACTGGCTCTAATTTGTTTATAAATATAATTAAAATTTTTTGCATTATTTTTGTAAAGATAAGTGCACCTAGTGCATCATAATGCATATGGTATAAATGATATACTTCTTATTTCTATCAAGCAGGCATTTGAAAATATTCTACAATTGAACTTATAGTAGCATTCTTTTTCTGATAATTTTTTGTAATATAAGATCGAGTGTATTGTAGGCTACTACACTCAAACAATATATGTTTTTGGTTCTCTTCTGATCTATGACACAACTCACATATAGTGTCAATGTTGAGTATGTTTATCTTATATCTCATGAAATATAATGTTGATAATGACCATATGTTCATTTTGAGTAGAAAATCAAAAAATTTGGTCTTGAATGTCCAATATTTAAATCTACATTTGCTTTAAGTGGAAATATATGGCAGAAATGGAATATATTGAGGCACTACAATTAGACTTGGTGTTAAAGTATTTTGCTGTAGAAAGTAAGAGACAGTATCAGAAAATATCAATTAAATAGAATAAGGAAGTGTTTGGATTATATATGAATATGTTGTGTATTATTATTTTTATTTTGATCATATCCCTTTTCTTCTCTTGTAATTGAAATGATTACACTTTTTTGTAAATGACTGTTGCGGTTACATGTATAATTAACATATTTAGGGTTTAACTAATCAGCCAATTAAATGGCCTCTAATATTAAAATATAATTTTTGACATCATGCTAAAAACAAGAATAAAATCTCCAATGACAATTTCTTCAAGACTTCAGCTTCAACCATCAGTTGCCAATAGTTCATTGACAAATGACGAATGATATTGAGGTCATTAAATAATTTTTTTTGGACAGTTGTTTAGTTATTTTATCATGACAAAAATTGTAAATGAAAATTACCTGATTTGAATAATTGGTTAGTTAAACGTTTAAATAATGTAATTTATGTATTTAATCTGATTTAGTGATATATACAGTTGGATTGTTGTTTGTGTGTGGATATATATATAACAAAATACTCCAACGTATTTATTTCCTGCATATATAAGCATATATGATTGTTTACATCTAGTATAGATTTATTTTTGTATGTATGTATGTATATATATATATATATATATATATATATTTTTGTGTGTGTATATATATATATATATATATATATATGTTTGTTTGTGGCATCTACATGCCATACATTTGTGCACATTTATACATTGTTTTTTTGTACAAAGATCTACAAGTATTTACATCTACACATCTGATTAAAATTTATGAATAAAGATAGTAATGGAATTTTAAAGTACTAAACATCACATGATCACCATCATAATTGTTGTAAACAAAGGCAAAACTCTCCATACAATAGTGCCACCCTGTGACAAACAGAGTAATCAATGGATGCCAGAAGGCTTGTGCATAAAATCCCTATCTAGTGCCTACTTATCCAATATCCCCTAGGGATTTTATGTGCAAGCCTTCTGGCATCCATTGATTACTCTGTTTGGCACAGGGTGGCACTACTGTATGGAGAGTTTTGCCTTTGTTTAATTTTAAAGTATATACAAGATGTTTCACATGTCAAAAAAAATGGATAAGATTGCATTAAAAATGTAATTGTGGTAAAATACATTTTATTAATCTTGAATTAAATTTAAAGTTATTTTTATCTTGCCTAAAGTGATAAAATAAAATCAATTAAAAGTGATTAGTAGTAATCATTAAATGTACATGTATAATGTAAATGGTATCAAATGATTAAATTGTACCAATTTAATATACATATGTACAAAAGATTATGGACTGAACCAATTGAACAGTACTGGTTCCTTTATTAATGCGTTTGGAGGACCTTTGCTTTTTTCATATTTCAAGCAGGAGTAAAATAAAGATTTTAAAGTATATTTAATATATATTACTTATTGTGCGAAGTTATATGGACAATTATAAGTTAAACACTACATGTGCTTATGTTTGTTAATAAATTCAAGCAATAAAATTAAACAAGTTACAATAATGACACATTTATAAAATTATTCTATCTTTTCTGGTTTGGTAATTCAAGTATTTTCAACTTCTAATTGATCTGGCAAAAGAAAACTTTCTTTGAAATATATATATAGTGAAAAAAACTAATCTGATAATATTAAACTGATAAATACTTACGACACGATAGAATTTAAATATGAGGACATTGCTATGACCTGAGATCTTTTTTGTTACATAGACGCACGCAGATATGTGTGTATATTATTTTTACGTATGTAAAGCTCTTTTATATCTTTAAGAACACATATGAGTTATTCCCTTTAGGTGGTGGTTTTAGTACAGGATTAGGATTTTTAATATATATGCAGAAAAGTGGTTTCTGGTTTTTTATTAAAATAATTACCAGAAGAACATCTATGAATATTTTATAATCATACCGGAGTTATAATCATATTGGTAGAACTTTTTTTTTAAGCTTTAAAAATCTTTGTACAAAATGTTTACTAATTTTGTTTCCGCCACTTTAAAATAAAGTATATTAAATGTGTATAACAGTTTCAGAATAAATGGAGATTCAGAATAATGAAGATATACATGTTTAAAATTAATAATGTACTGCTAGAACTTTTGCTTTTTAGAAATCGACAAATGATTAATCTATTACAAATAAGGAGACCTAATATTATTTAGTATACAAGTTCCAGCACATAGTAAACTTATTTTTATATTCTATATACTATCGGCATTAAAATAGATTCATTTGCATTCATTATTTTTTTATTTAAATAACATTTATATCAGGATCATTTTTTTGTCTACCTTATGTGAAATAAAATCGATAAAAATCTGATTAAAGAAATTTGGAATAATTTATAATAAAATTTTAATTTAATTTAAATGAAGTAAAATTGTGTTAAAAAATAAAACAAAATAACAATAAGCAATTTTTTTGTAAAAATCTAAATTCAACGACCAGACTAACAAATAATTTAGACTGCAGTAAGATAGCTTAGTACATTTTCAATTCTAGAAAAAACCAATTAATAAATGCCTAATAAGTTATTCATGTATAGCTGCGGCATTTAAAATCATTAACAAATGAAGAAAAAAAAATGTAATTTTTATTTTTTTTTATACATTATGCACTTTTTAATAGTTAAAAAGATTAAATAATAATAAAAAGAAATGCTCTTGCTTTTTTAATATAAAGAGATTTATTGGCGAGATTGTAACCCTTCAATAACTAGATCATATATATGATAAAACGAAGATTTTGTCGACAAAAATATGAATTTATACATTTACTTATTATCATTTAAGCATCAATACCTACTGAAGATATTTATACTAATTCACATGTGAAAGAACCTGAAATATGTATTTTTACACATCTACACACACACACATATATATATACAAATAAAAAGTATTTAAACCCTCTGTTTTTAACATTTAGCTTTTTATGGAAGATCTTAAATTAATTCTGAATGCATTTAGGAAGTTGTTATACTTTCAATCATTACATGCATAAAAATAATATCTGCTTTATAAGATTCTTAAAAAGATATAATAGTTAAAATTTGGATTCACTTTTATCTTGAATATATTAGACAAATATGCTATGCCTATTTTTAAATGGTATTTTCCTTTTTACATCATAACTGAAAAATTATTTATAAAACACACAGCTATTTATATGTATATATTAGAAAGGGCTTGAATTTCGACTTTTAAGCACCCTATAACTATGCATTACATCCTATACAATCAATACACATGACCAAATACATGTGAAAATGATATATAATCTCCAATATAAGTCTGAGTTTAAGAATTGCATTAGAATTTGTATAGACAATATACTTATATTTGAATATATATACAAATAAAATGTCCATTAATTAAAAACTATTATAATAACAATAACAATAATAAATATAATGATAATTAACTATTATATACAGTCTTTCAATATGCAGAAGTACTTTTGGCTAATTCCTTAACCTTCCTCACCTGCCCTTAAATTAAAAAAAAAACATAACAGAAACAAACATCATCAACTCAAATGTCATGAATTCCAAATTTTAATGTTAGCAGCATGTCTATTAATTATATTCTTTTATTTATATTTATTAAAAGTGCCTTCTTAATTTTTCTTTTATTATGGTTTCTCTTTTCACGAAGAATCCTAACACTTTCAATATCAAACTTAAATTTATATTTATATGTCCTTTCATGATCCAAGAAAACTGAAGCAGTCATTAAATCATTATTTTTACTTTCCACACATTTGTATAACAATTCATCTTCCTTTAATCTTTTTTCAATATTGCACCTCGATTCACTTATATATGATAACATACATCCATAAAAAATTTGATGCACAACATTACTTGTCTGTTTGACAGGTATGACATTTTTAGAATTATTCACTAACTTATTAATGTTATTTATAACACAAAATGAAACATTAAACACATCCTTATATATATCCTTAAAAAATTTCACTTCTGCAGATTGAAAAACTGAATATAATAGTTAATTAACATTATATTTATTACTTTTATTGTTATTATTTATATATATGTATGTGTAAGTAAAATAGTCTTAATGTCTTATTACAAGGGAAATAGTCTTTTGATATGTTTTCAAGGATTGAGAAAATTTTTTTATTACACTAACCAATTTTAATTTAATGAGACTGTAAGAAGGTTTTACTTTGTTTTTTTCTCTAATTCAGATTTGCTACATATTCATTTACTTATCAAATATCCTACAAATAATCCATCTAAAACATTTTAATAATAATAATAATAATAATTTAATTCATTTATTTAAATGCTAAACAACACATATAACCAATTACAGATTGTGCATTAAAATAATAAAAGAAGTAATTGTAATGCCTATAACATAATACTAAAAGGAAGTAACAAACAAAAAAGTAAATATATATATATATATATATATATAAAAAAATAAATTTAAATTAAAAACAATAATGACATTTAAATTTAAGAAAATTTCAAAATTGCTTATAATCTAAATTAAATTGATTAGTATTACTAAAAATCTGAATAAAGAAGAAAATTTAAGAACATTAGAATGGCAAACTTGAATATCACAGACAAAAGTAGATTGAGTAACATACTTATAAAATCTAATTAAAATAGTTAAAATTATATTAGATAGAATAAGTTATTGATTAATGATTTTATAAAGATATTTGAGATCTATATTTCTATCTAGAAGAAAGATGAACAACTTTATTTTCAAGAGAAACATATTTGAAAAACTTATTAGACACTCATTGTAATAAGTAACATTCTTGTTAAGAGTTAGGATTCCAAATGATTAAACAATATTTAATGATGGGAAGAACCAATGACAAAAATAATTTGAATTTTATACCATCACTGAAATGATAACAATAATCTAAGAATGGCACCCATGATTTGAAAAGCTTTGCTAACAATCATTTCTAAATGAGGAAAAGAAATATATTGCTGAAAAATAAAAATCCCAAATCTTTTTGGAATTCAACAGAATTAGTTTTGTGAGAATTAATAAAATAAAAAAAAATACAACTTCAGATTTTTTAGAATGGGAAACAAGGGAACATTTATTAAAATCAAGTGTCATATTATTTAGATCACACCAAGCACTAATGTTATCAATATCTTTCTGAAGGAGAATGCATTCAATCACTGCAGTAATCATTCTAAATATGTTACAGTCATAAGTATAGCACAAAAGATAAGAGGATTTTAGGCAATCCTTAAGGTCATTAATATAAATGTTAAAAAGCATGGGTGCTAAAATACTGTTCTGAGGAATACCTAAATTGCATTCAAAATAGATAAAATTATAATGTTAAAATTTGATATAAGCCATATGACTACAAAGAAAAGATTGAAATCAGTAATTAAATTTAGTGGAAAAAATCCACTATATGTAATTTGCCCTAATTTATCAAAGATTTTTAATAACTCAAAATAAATAAAATCAAGTCTCTGCTCATCCTCAGTAGCATGTGCTATATAACTATAAATTGTTAGCAATTATTTTCTATAGACCTATTAGGAATAAAATCATGTTGTGAAGAAGAATTGGTTTTACTAACATCCAAAATAGTTTTATTATGAATATATCTGCTAAAAGTTTAAGCAATACCATGTAAAATAGAAATAGGTCTATAGTTATTAACACAGTAGCAGAGTCATTTTTAAAAATTAGGTTCAATTTGACACATTTAATAACATTAAAAAAAACACAAGAATTAAGTGATAAATTAAAATAAAGGCAAGAATTGCTACAATGTATTAAGACAGACCTTTATAAATAAAGGAAGGAATATTATCACATAATAATAATAAAATAATAATTTAATTCTTTATTTATTGTACATATCCACAGCATTTAGCCAATTATAGATTACATTCAAATATCAGCCTTTCAAGCTAATTGAGCATGCGCCTTTTGAGAGTGTTAAATAAATGAATACTTTCCTCTTCAATCCAATATATAGTATTTATGCAGGAATAAAAAGGATCCTCTTATTCCTATGACTCAAATTCTTTTATATGAGCAAATCTGAAAAACTATTGAGGTGAGCATGAGTAGAATTCTCACTTTAAATTACTATTTACGATGTTTTTTGACTGAATGACATCGGTGAAATTGCTTAGAATTTACTAAACGTCATTCTTACTGAAACTTAATTATGAGTAAATAAGCAATTATTTTATCTAGCACTGTGTTTACAATTATATTACATTCAACACTCTCCTCAACAGTTCTTCAGATTTGCTCATATAAAAGAATTTGAGTTGTAGGAATAAGAGGATCTTTTTTATTCCTGCATAAATACTATATCTTGGGTTGAAGAGGAAAGTATTCATTTATTTAACACTCTCAAAAAGGCGTGTGCTCAATTAGCTTGAAAGGCTGATATTTGAATGCAATATAATTGTAAACATGGCACTAGATAAAATAATTGCTTATTTACTCATAATTAAGTTTCAGTAAGAATGACATTTAGTAAATTCTAAGCAATTTCACCGACATCATTCAGTCAAAAAACATCGTAAATAGTAATTTAAAGTGAGAATTCTACTCATGCTCTCCTCAACAGTTCTTCAGATTTGCTCATATAAAAGAATTTGAGTCATAGGAATAAGAGGATCCTTTTTATTCCTGCATAAATACTATATCTTGGATTGAAGAGGAAAGTATTCATTTATTTAACACTCTCAAAAGGCGCGTGCTCAATTAGCTTGAAAGGCTTATATTTGAATGTAATATAATTTTAAACATGGTGCTAGATAAAATAATTGCTTATTTACTCATAATTAAGTTTCAGTAAGAATGATGTTTAGTAAATTCTAAGTCATTCAGTCAAAAAACATCGTAAATAGTAATTTAAAGTGAGAATTCTACTCACGCTCTTCTCAACAGTTCTTCAGATTTGCTCATATAAAAGAATTTGAGTCATAGGAATAAGATCTTTTTTATTCCTGCATAAATACTATATCTTGGATTGAAGAGGAAAGTATTCATTTATTTAGCACTCTCAAAAGGCGCGTGCTCAATTAGCTTGAAAGGCTGATATTTGAATGTAACATAATTGTAAACATGGTGCTAGATAAAATAATTGCCCTATTTATTCATAATTAAGTTTCAGTAAGAATGACATTTAGTAAATTCTAAGCAATTTCACCGACGACGTCATTCAGTCAAAAAACATCGTAAATAGTAATTTAAAGTGAGAATTCTACTCACGCTCTCCTCAACAGTTCTTCAGATTTGCTTATATAAAAGAATTTGAGTCATAGGAATAAGAGGATCCTTTTTATTCCTGCATAAATACTATATCTTGAATTGAAGAGGAAAGTATTCATTTATTTAACACTCTCAAAAGGCGCGTGCTCAATTAGCTTGAAAGGCTAATATTTGAATGTAATATAATTGTAAACACGGCGCTAGATAAAATAATTGCTTATTTACCCAATTATAGATTGTGCAATGAGTTAATCAATATATGCAAATATAAATTACCATAAAAAAAACAGTGAAATGAACAAATAAATAAAAAGTTAATGCACCAAATGGAACTAAAGATATATATTTTTTAAAAATGGCTTTATTGAATTGTTTAAATCTAAATAAAAAATGCCTTTATTAGAAAAATATTTATTATAAATTCTGAGTAATGAAGTAAAGAAAAGAATTTGACTTACAAATTTTATGTTCAAAAATATTGTGAGTATGATTATCATAATGCTGTTTTTTTGATACTTAATTTGTAAAGCAAGTTAGATATAGAAATATTCTGGGAAATAATTTTAAGCAGAAATTTAAGAACTCTTGTTTTTCATCTCAGCATTAATTAGAAATACTGCTCATTATTTAGATTATTTAATTTAAAAAACTTGTCAAAAACAGATTGAATTTTTATGATATATATTTTGGTATGAGAATTTCATATAATATATACATACTCTAAAAAGGGGGTATATCAAAGATATAAAAGTTTGATTTTAGTACATTTATTATCTGCTTTTTCGTATCTATAAATAGCTCCTATAACCTTGAGAGTTTTATTACCATAAAATCAATATGATGGTGGAAAGAACCATTGTTAAAAATATTATTCCTAGATCTTTTTAATGATCATTTATCATGATTTTAGAGCTATAGATATAGTAGGAAAATTTCAAGATTTCAGATTTCCTAGAGTAAGAGATAATGGAGCACTTATGCATATTTATGTTTATACAATTATTTCACAGCATTTCACGAAATTATCTATAAAGTTTTGAAGTAAAAAAATAGTAATAAATAGAACAGATATGCCTGAAAATTTTGCAATCATCTGCATAACATAGAAAGTATGAAAATTTAATGTAATTTTTGAGGTCACCAATATATAATAATAACAATATTTGAATACAAATATAATGTATATAGACTTATAATTAATCATATTGTATACATTTAATGGTGCCTATAAATTTTATATATAATTTTTATTTATTAAAATTGTTGAAAATCTTTACTTTTAAAATAAACTTCTAAGTTTTAAATTACAGACATACATATATAAATATTGCTTTTATATATATATATATAATGAGCTTGCAAATAGCTCTTACCAAGCTTTTCAGAATATCCCCAATCTTAGACTAGTTACTGCTACTGGCTTCATCAGTGAGATGCTAGGATATTCAAGCATTAGATTTAAAATACCAGGCCAGGCCAGGTTCAGCACTTTATCTAATGGTATTCTAAATCTCATGCTGAAATATCCTAGCACCTCACTGAGAAAGCCAGTACCAGAAGCCAGTCTGAGGTTGGGATATTCTGAAAAGCTTGGAAAGAGCTATTTGCAAGCTCGTTATATAACATTTGTAATACAGGCTTATTAAATTAAGTCATGTGACATATGAAAATGAATATAAATATTTAATTCAACATATACAACTCTGAAGAAGTTAAAAATATTATTTGCAGAATGTCAAGAAAGATATTATTCTTTCACATTCTCACATTTCTAATAAATAGCTTTCTGGGCTTAAATCTATATAAGAACTTGCATTTAAAATAAAAGAGGACCTCTTTTGCTTTAAAGACCTTCAACAAAAGAGCTACTATGAAAAAAAAACTTGCTTTGCCTAAAAAACTGTCAATTAGTATAAATTGATAGTTTCTCAGTAACATCAAAAGTTAATGTATTTCTGTATTTAATGGATGTTATCTTTTCATATCTGTTTATTTGTCTGTTTATTTAGTCTATCTTATGATATTATCTTTTAATTATCTTTTGCAACAACTTTTTTTATGAATGACTTTAAAACTTTTACTAGCTCTATTTCCCATCATTTCTTTCTAGTGAAAATAAACACTATTGTAACTCATATATCTAGTTCATTTTTTATGATATAAACAAAGTCTGATACTAACATAAAAGCTCTGCCTAGGTCATCATAAAATAATTTTAGAAAACCCATTACTCTTTATATATTTCACATGTCCAACATAATTATGTATTTATATAACCATATCCAATAAGTTGAATCTTACACTGATTAATCTTTTGATATTATATTTTCAGAATATTATAGAGCATTCTTAAATAAAATTTATAGATGCTTTTATATTACACTTGATAGGGATTAGACAATCAACTTGACAATATAACAGCAAAATCATTTAATTGAAATACTTACAACTACAATAATTTAATTTTTGTGTCCTGATAGTTTGGACCACACTCCAAAATCCAAATTCTCTTTCTATCTAAAAACTTATCAATATATTTAAAGTAATCCAATTTTCAAAATGATAGTAATCCAAGTCAAAGGTTGAAAAGAAGATGTTTCTTCATTACTATATGATGAAGTACCTGGGTTTTTTAAACTGTTAACTTCTATATTAAGTTTTTATTGTATTGCATTTGAAATATTATGTGGACTATATTTTGAAATAGCAAAAATATTACCTTTTTGTTTTTGTCTTTAACTGATTCTAATTGAAAATAACATCATCAAACATGTTTCATATTTTAATAAAGACAACCATAACTTATTGTAAAAATTCAAATAAATTTTGTAGCTAGGACTCCACATTTTTGTTAACCTCAATTTTGCTTTAAATATTTCCTATGTTTTATAACCTGTAGTAATGCTCTTTATCATATTATCATAGAAAACTTTAATAGACTAAAAACTGCTTTTAAATAAGGCAACAAACCTTTTTAATTGAGTGATCAAATAAATAAAAAAAATATATAATTAAATCTGTGCTTTTGAAACCTTTCAATATTTGATAGCTAATCAAATCTGTATAAAAATGTTATTATTGGTTTTACAAAATTATACTAAATTTATAATTTAGAGGCATCCTATTTAATATAATTTTTGAAAGTAATAATGTTTGTACTACTAGTTTTTTTAACCTCTTTTAATTTTGAATTGTCACAATTGAAGTTTTTTTAAACTCATTTCTTTATATGTATCAAAATCCTAAAACATTCCAAGAGTTTAAAATCAAATTTATCAATATCCTATTAAAAATTGTTCCAGTATTTTATAAACTAAAAAACATTTAATTTTAAGATAACAAATACATATTTATTATTGCCAAACCTAATAAACTTTACACAAATAAGAGATAATATAATAGATATATCATTAAATCTAATTATCTAAGTTCTAGTCTTAGTACTGAAATATTCCATGTATATATTTAGAATATGATTATTACCAAATAAAACAGTATTACTCATCGAATTCAAAAGATTATGATATTTTTAAGGTTTGTATTTTTTTAATAATACTTTAAAAGAGATGAAAAGTAAGTACAATCACAAATGGTTGATTTTTTCCTTGCAGCTTTAATCCAATAATCATTCTTTGCTACAGTTATTGATCTTTTCACTTTAAATATTTATATTTCTTAAGAAATATCATTCATTTTATTACTTATTTTACATTTTTTTTAAAAAAATAACAAATATTTACTTGTTTCTCTAACATAGTTTTTAGCAAAATTTCTATACTTCAAGTACATTGCAAGATTGAAATACAAATTGATAATTTTAGTGGTTAAAAGATATTGAGTATATCACGAGTAGCAGTGCCATTTATAGAATAAACAACAAATATTCTAAGCCAATAAACATCACATGACCACCTCCTCTTATGCTTGTGTATAACTGTTGTTAAAACAGGCAAAACTCACTATATATATTGCCACACACAGCAAGCTAGAGTTATCAATGGATGCCAGAAGGCTTGTGCATAAAATCCCCATCTAGTGCCTACTCATCCAATATCCCCAGACTAGTTTCTGGCTTATGGCCTTCATCAGTGAGGAGCCTTGGATCTGAGAGCACTGTATCTAGATCATAGGATCTAATGCAACTCTCAGCAACCATCTTTTATCTCCATTTAACTACAAAATTATAAGTCTTAAACTGAAAACACCTTAATGTTTTCAACCCAAGCCCATTAGTTTATATAGTCATATGGGTCTGAACCCAGTTCTGTACCCATACATTTTGGTGTCTTTGGTTTTTTAATAACCATAGCCAACACTATCCTATTAGAAAGGATTGGTTTTAAGCCAATAAACATTACATGACCACTTTCTTTTATGCTTGTGTATAACTGTTGTTAAAACAGGCAAAACTCGCTATATATATTGCCATGCACAGGAAGCTAGAGTAATTAATGAATGCCAGAAGGCTTGGGAGCTATGGTTATTAAAGAACCAAAGACACCAAAATGTATGGGTACTAAACTGGGTTCAGATCCATATGACTATATAAGCTAATGGGCTCGGATTGAAAACATTAAGGTGTTTTCAGTTTAAGACTCATAGTTTTGTAGTTAAATAAAAATAAAAGGTGGTTGCTGGAGGGTTGCATTAGAACCTAAAATCTAGATGCAGTGCTCTCAGATCCAAGGCTCCTCACTGATGAAGGCCATAAACCAGAAACTAGTCTGGGGATATTGGATGAGTAGGCACTACATGCGGATTTTATGCACAAGCCTTCTGGCATCCATTGATTACTCTAGCTTGCTGTGTGTGGCAATATATATATATATAGTGAGTTTTGCCTGTTTTAACAACAAATATTCTATTTATGTGTTTGATAAGAAAATTATCTTTAATGTCTCTATCATTTTAAACTTGGAATGTTAAATATTTAGTCCATCGGACAATTTGCAATTATAAGTGGCTGTATAATATATACTCCATATTAGTTTGACCTATGGTATTAAAGTTATTTATAATAATTTTTCTATCTATTCTATGACCTTTGACACGTGTTGTGCAAAAATTCAATAGCAAAAGATCATTAAAAGTCACAAAATCAATACCATTACTTTGAATAGCTTTGACTATTTATTGATCTTATAAAAATGTTTATTAGTCTTAAAAATGACTTTTAATTATATTGACTCGATAGCACTATCTATCAAAGAATAAAAATTTACTACGAAGACTTTGAGTGCAATGTTAGTACACAATCGATGATCAAATGGATATATATATATATATATTATTACATAAAACAGATTTTAATATTGT
Source organism: Epiperipatus broadwayi (assembly GCA_028023455.1). NCBI lineage: Eukaryota > Metazoa > Onychophora > Udeonychophora > Euonychophora > Peripatidae > Epiperipatus > Epiperipatus broadwayi. Next base: position 1,235,181 of record JAQFVV010000167.1, read on the forward strand.
GATCATTTTATTAATGTATCTTCAATTCCAGCATCACTCAATCTTTTTTCATTTGATTTTTTTTTCTAAAAAACTTTTAACTATTTAATTTTTTAAAAAATCATCTTTTTTTGCTAAATAAGTTTCACTAAGAGCAGCTTAGTCAATATCAAAATTTGCTAATGTTTTGTTTACATGCATTATTCTATATTCAATTCATAAAGAGTCACTTTAATCAAAGATCTCACATTTCATAAATCAATATTTAGAAAAACGAAATATTTATCTTTAATATTATTACATTCTACTTTATCTTCATCACTAACATTAATGTTACAAGTGTTTCAATTAATTAATTGATCCAGATAATGTAAACAGATTTGCTAGTCATGTCATTTTCACACTATCTTTCATAGATTTTTTTTTAGCAGCTGCTTATGAATAAAACTGCAGATGCAAATCTGATTCCCAATAAGACATTGATAATTGTATTTTTGCATGCAAAATCACAACTAAGAAGTTTTAGTTGGTATCACAGTTCCGTGAACCTTTTCTAAATAATCAAGGTCTTAAATATTTTACATAAACATTAAAAAAATATCAGAGAAAAAAATAAAATCGTGATTGGTGCGCATGTAATTAAATAATAAAAATGTGGATTACAAAATTACACAATCCCATTTTCAAATATAATAGAGAAAAACTCCCAATCACACGAGAAGTCCATAAGGTGAGATTTTAGATTCAACACAAATAGCCAAAGGCAGTAAGCTAAAATAAAGAAGTATTAGAGGAAAAAGATCACAGAAAAGAAATAAAATAAACAAGATTCTTTGCATTGGACATAGTATATAATTTTTGATGACTCAACATCAAATCAATATACTTGTTGATTGTTCTTAATTAATTCTGTTATCTGAAACACATACAAATGCTAAGCACATTCACGGATGTTTCTTAATTATGTTAAAAGACATATTTGTTTATGGTAGATCCCTATTATTAAGCAATAAAGATCTCTCTTTCATAATATATATGTAATAAAAACTATTTGTTTAAAAAGAGGCGGAGGTAAAATAATTTTATCGTAATTGTATTGACTTGAATTGGATTTAAAACCTTTATCTGCGTTTAAAATTTATATCTAGATTACTAACAATATAATAATCTCTAGCCTAGAAATTAGTAATAAAATTGTCACTAAATTTATATATGATATATATATACTTGTAGATTAAATCTTAATAAATATACATGGCCATTAAATGTAAGTTTATCAATAGACACCATTAACTTATTACATATTTTCTAGTTTTTAACACATACATATCTTCATCAAATACAGAATATAAACTAAATTATATTATAATTGATTAAAAAAATTCTATATAAAACTTTTGTTTAGACTAAGTTTTACGTTTACTAATTATTATCAGAAACAATCATTGTTTAATTAGCTTTAGCTATATTGCAATTACTATGGTAATTAATGACTCCAATTTCCCCATCAAAATTGAAATTTTATATCAATATTATCTATGGTATTGAAAAGAAAAATGATGTATTTCATATGATTAAATTTTAATTTTAATAAAAACGTATTAAAACTATTATAAGTCATTAGATGTTTTTCAATTTTAAAATATCTAAAATTTCAAACCGAAATCAGTTTACTAAATTATAAGTGATATAACCTTGAAACATATTTTAAATTTACTTTCTTTTTAAACAAAAACCAATAATTTATTACTTGGTTGCAGTTTATTATTACCTAGAGAAAACCTGTCATAGAAATAATGCAGGAGGTGGGTCATTGATTGAGTAATTGAAAAGCTTTAGACGTTCTTCAATACAAACAATTTTTCTGATATTAAAAAGGTAATAAAAATAAAAAAAAATTTTTTTTTAAAATAAAATGCTCTATGTAGTTTAGCACAATGATAGAATGAGGTCTCAAAAACCAAAGGGTTCTAAAAAGTTCAATTTTTTGATTATGGTTGGTTTCATATTATATCTTGATTGACTACCCTTTTGATTACTGATTTTAATTATAAAGATTAAATGTGTAATTTAATATTGTATGGTTAATTGCTTAGGATGTTAAAATGTATTCGAAAACCTGATTCTAATGAAAACGGATCCAAGGAATTTTAATAGCCATTACTTATATTATTCTATCATTGTGCTAAATCTGACTCTCTCTCTCTCTCTCTCTCTCTCTCTCTCTCTCTCTCTCTCTATATATATATATATATATATATATATATATATATATATATATATATATATATATATATATATATATATATAAATATACACACATCTATCACTAAAATTATTCAGTAAAACTTATTTATTTAAAATTGCTTATCAATGGTGACTGTGGATAAGCAATAACAAATACATAATATAGTTTTATGGCAGGGTAATCAAATAAATGGGTCTTCAAAGTTTTTTAAACTCCATGATGATGTTATTATATATTTGGTGGTTTCAAAGTTTGTGAGTTGTCTTCAAAAAAATATTGGTCTAAAAACTTGATCATTTTTGTATAGTAATTGGACAATAATTGATGGAAATCAAAAATATATATTATTACATATTAATTTTTTTATAGAAATGTTTTAGTTTTAAATATATAAGAATATATTCTTCTTAACATTGTTACCATAAAGATTACAGTCATGGGAAATACAACTGTCTAGAAATATCATCACTAAACAGTCTGTTATAACATTTAGTGATATCATAAAAATTACAAAAAAAATTAAAACTTTTAAGGATTAATTGATAGATTTACTAGACATTAAAAATAATTAATTCAGATTTTTAAAATAAACATCAAATGATGATTTCATTCATTTTGCAGATTAAATCTGCTTCACCTGAAATTTGATGACCTGATGGCACTTTGTTTTGATTAAAATCTAATTTTTAAAATAATTTCAAAAACTAAATGTAATTTTTAAAATTATATTTAAGTTCTAAATAAAAATATCTATCAAATGAGGTCAAATTTATTATATTCTGATAAATAATAATGGCTTAATATTAAAGCGAAAGTTGAAATCTTAAATTTAGTGAGAACAAAGAAATCTGTCAGAATGTTAGGAGAATGTAAAAGAGTTAATAAAAATATAATTATGATTTACTTTTACTTTTTTTTAAACAAATAAACAAAAAAGAAGAAAATTGAATTAAGCCAAAAGAATCAAGTGATATTGCAGTAATATTAACATTTCTAATCAAGAATTAAATTTAAGTTATTAAAATAATAGTTACTGACTTGGTGTCAGATATACATAACTATAAAATACATTGACTTCAGCAGATTATTAACTGTTATTACCAGAAAATTAAAATGACTGCTAGAAGGATAATTATATTGCTTTCAATTAAATCCAAGTTCTTATTAATAAAGATAAAAGCCAGAAAATACTTTAGAGATAAAAACTAAATTGTACAATCATCAGGAAACATTAACTACTTAAACCTATATTAGATGATGGTGCTAATATAGTAAAGTATACATTCCTATTTACTGGAGGAAGCTGAAAAAATAAAATTATACAAACAAAAATATCAAATTTTAAGTTATATGATACAGCACATTATGCATTTGACATATACATTATAATAAATGGTATACTTATATATTATTATTAAAAATATTACTTCTTCAAATGCATGCATATGTTCATATGTGAATATTGAACTGTGTTCATTTAAAACAATACTTCAGATTATATATATTAAAAAATAATCTTTATTTGTTGTGCATATATTTACATCAAACTAAGATCTTAAGCAATAGAAACAAATCATATTTTCAACTATAAATTTTTTACACTGTATAAATAATATAAATTAAAAATTTAAAGCTTAAAAAAATATTTTATAGAACATTTTTTATAACTTTTATTATATATATTGTAATGGATGAAAGCTTTCTAGATTCACATATACTGACCACAAGGGCCCCCCTAGTCCAAAAATTGGAACTAGACATTTATTTTAAGGGTGGACAGGATATGCGAACCAAAATGTGCAGAACTAAACTCAGGGAGAAGCAAGAGATCTTATGGATTGTTTAGATAATTGAGAAATAAAAGTACCAAGACAAACATCAGCCAAATAAATGTAAACAATTTGATAATTTTATTAAAAGTTGGACAATAGAGTAAAGAAATCTAGCCATGAATACAACAGTGACTTATATTAACATACGCATATTTATCAGAGAGTGCACATGAGTATGGCAAACATGAAAACATTAAATGCTTTGGTGACAAAACTCTCTCATCTAAAAATAAGAGAAATGGATAAGATAATATCTTATCACTGGAAATCTATAAAATTACAAAAGAAACAGCAACTTGAGCTTCCTGGTTCAGTGATATGAAAACAGTTATGGTCTTGTAGGAAATCAACAAAACCAGGATGGATGACGAATGATCAGTAGAATTCTAACTACTGTTATTATAATGTTGCAGGACTGCTGCACATAATACTACTTTTAAAGCAAATGTGGTTGATCCCATATAAAGACAGCAACAAAATATTTGATCATGATCTTATGTAATCTAGAAAGAAATCACTACTTTTAGCAAACCAGAAGAAAGAACCTGATAAATAGCCAGCAAAAAGATTTTGTTGTTTGCAAAAAGTACAAACCAAACATGTTTAAAAATTTATTATTTTACAACAACAACTAAGGGCCGATGAATAAATAAAAATTACAAAAACTGCCAAAGCATTTTGCAATAGTTAATGAAATAATTAGGTGTATATTAAACATATAAAATACAATCTCCCAATGCACCCCCTGATAAATGAAAATTGAAAACAACTTGGAATC